>BMAO01009746.1:0-19244 GCA_019973975.1 Trichonephila clavata | reverse complement strand
CCTCGTGTAGATCAACAATACGAGTTAATGTTCACTCACTCATTCAGGTTAATTTCAATTTAACATTTCTGTGTGAATCACAATCTTTCAAATGTTTACAAAAAATTCTGCGGTGTTTCGAAATTAAACAACAAATACCGAATTTAAAGCAGTGCTTTCAAAACTATTTGCGACCGAATTTACAATCATAATTTTCATCCCCCCTCTAAAAATAACAATGTATTGAATGAAATAATAATGCACGTTGACTAAAGCTACAATACACCTTTAATTATGAACCGTACAAATTATCAAGAAGTATGTTAAACTTAGTACACAATTTTATATATGGCCCCCATGGGAGTAACTAGTAATTATTAAATTTGTTCTTATCTTAGTTTTGATAAATTAGTTATCAAATACTTTATGCAGTACTGTAGATTTATGTGTATATTATATCAATGTAAATGTGTATTTTATTTCTAATTATGTAGAAATAATTTTTAATTTACTTACTTTCAGTAAATTAATAACTTTTAAAAATAATATTTCATTTTTGACTTTTCATATTCCCTCCCCTCACGTAGCTTATCCCAGCTACCTATTGCGGCGCCCTCACAATTTGTGAAATACTGTTCTAAAGATAGTTTATATTTATTCGTCTTAATTCTATTTTGTATCTCACGAATCGTATTATTTTGGACATTTATTTAACATATTACTATAACTTTAAATTTGACATCTTAAATTAATGTGTATGTAAAAAGAAATATATAAGTTTACTTGTGTATATAAAGAACTCTACACAAATTAATCACAGAGTTTTCCTCAACCCCTCTCTGCAATTAAAAGCGGAAATCAGCAACTCCTAGAAGGCGTCTCCTAGTCAAAGCTTGTGGAAAGGAAACAAATCGGTGTAATTATTTGGAAAACGGAAATTTCCGCGTTTGAAAAGTTGCTGTAGGTTTCCTTGGGTATCCCTAGCGTTTTTGTTTCTTCACGCTTGCCACGTTCCATTTATTCTCATCCTGTTATGGCTGCTTCTCTCCTTCATTTTTGCTTTCTTCTCTTGAAACCTCACTTTATTTTGTTTACTGCGTTACTTTTACAGCTGCCTTCTGTTATGCTAACAGCAACGGAGAAAAAAATTGTTTTTATGCGCTTCAACAGTTTATGAGAAAGTTGCGTAGTAAAAACATTCTCTAACGTAAGCTGGCTTGATTTAGGCAGCATTTTATTATTTTTAGGTTGTGCGGAATACAAATTTTATATATCTTTTGGTATTCCTATTGTGTTGTAAGGTACATGTATTATTTTTAGTTATTATTCTTGTGTATTAATAGTTTGAGATTTTTTAATTTAAATACTTCTAAATAAATAGAATTTTCCATTAAATTTTTCCTTTTTTATTCCTAAATCTAATAACTGGCTTAATTTTAAAGGTTTTCTTAGTTCTTCTTTTATATAAAGAAGCTTTAATAGATTATTATCGCGTGTTCTTAATATAAATTAAATTTTATCAGGAGTTTGTCTTGTACAAACTTATACACAGATGGAATAAAAAGTTCCCAACACTAAGACAATTATTGTAGAGTAACGAAAAGCTGGCAATGCAATTTTCTAGTTAAGATGTTCAATTGAATAAACTTTCAAAATCACAGGTTAATTTCAAGAAAATATATTTCAAATGTGAAATGCTGTTGCATTAATGGCCGGTGAAACCGCCAAAATTTGAATGCAAGCGTGCGTCATACAGTTGCCGAATGTCATTTTGTGGTATGGATGGTTCATGTTTGATGTACTTGTTGTGTCAATGCTGGGATAGAGTGCTAGCTGTGATTATGCTTGAGTTGTCAGTTTAATGATATCCCATACATGCTCAATTGAGACAGATATGGTGATCTCGCTGGCCAAGGAAATATGTCAAACTCTGCAGAGCCCGTAACGTAAAACAGCATTGAGGGCGAGCGTTGGAATCCCCTCCTTGATTGTTGTTCTTGAATGACAGCCCTATGTGTTGAATTAACTGGATGACGATGACTTACAAATTTGCAGTCAGTGTGTTTTGGATAACCACGCGAGTGCGAGTGCTGTCATAGAAAATTGCTTCCCAGACCATGACTCCAGCTGTAGGTCCGAAGTGTCTAGCCTACAGATAGTTTGTTTGCAGGCGTTCCCCTGGCCTCTATCCGGCCAACACACGGCTATCACTGGCACTTTCATCAAAAAACACAGCAAATATCAACTCCGTTCATAATTAAGCATGAATCACGAATTTTGAATTTTTGTCATCTTTCAGATGTAGAAACACGCTACTGAATTTCGTTTTTCTATTCCGAGAGATTCTAGTTGTTGGGATTTTTCCCCCGCTGTCAGTGTATTTTTATTCCTAAAACTAATAACTAAATTAATATTTCCAAGGTTTTCTTAATTTTTTCTTATAACGAAGCTCAAGCGAATTACTACTCACTTATTTTAAACTTCATTATTTTTTTATTAAGGGTTTACCCAGATAAAAAGAAATATTTACATTTCCATACACAATTGAAAATTTGGGAGAACACTTTATAGCAAGCATTATTTTGATGATAAATTAAGTTTCAAAGTTAATGTAACAATTTAAATTTACAATGATTTCATTTATGATTTTGCATATATACAATTAAATCTAATAAAATAAATCACAAACAGCTTTATTTTAAAGAAAAGTAAAATAAAATTCAAAGAGATTACAGCTTTTAATGCACACAGCAAAACAAGCAAGATTTAAATTCATTCAATATATAATAATTATTCCTAAAATTTTAAATAAATTATTAAGCAAATTTATTGCCCTGATACCTGAAGACACCTTCAACAACTATTTTGTTTTCTTTCAGAAAAATATATAGGTATTCAGCCATTATCAATAACAAGCAATAATTTAGAACATTAAATTGGCGTAAATATACTATACTGTTCGAATTAATTAGGACAAATGGAAAACAAGTTAGTATTTTATCATTACATGTCTTAAATAGACTGAAAAATCTGTATGTTGGTACGAAGTATGTCTTCCTTTAGCATAAATAACGTCTTCGACATGTCTCCTAATTGATTCCACAAGAGTAACACACATATTCTTGATTTCAACGTTGTGGAAACACACTGATATGACCTTTTTTATCATTTGCTCTGTTGTCATGCAATTAACCTTATCAAAACGATTCTTGAGAATATGACATAAGTTTTGAATAGGAATTTAGCCTGAGGAATTTTCAGGTCATTTCAATACATTTATTGTAATTTTTCGTATAAAAGTGTGGACCAATTACGAATTGTGACAAGGGACCAAGTCATGTTGAAATGTTTCATCAAATCTTTCCATGTATTAAACAATATTAATACATGTAATATTTCTATATATTTTACAGAATTAAGAGGATTTAAGATTCCAGTGCCATTTGTTGAGTAAAGAACCCCAAATATATATATATATATATATATGTTTAGAAGGGAGTTTTACAGTCTTTTGGGTATGATCTGGTAGCAAAGCCGGGCCATCACTAGTAATCACATACCAACTCAAACAAGAAAAACAGTTTTGTCCCAATTAATTCGAACAGTATGGTAAGGTACATACAATAGAGCAGTAGTGTAAGTAATTTATAAGGAAATGCTTGAAACACTTCAAGTTGTAAAAAAAAAAGTAGTTTTTTTTTTATTTTACTATAATGGTGTTTTGTCACTGTGATGACTTATAAAATTAGTGTTTCAAAAGCTTTTTGTCAAAATTTTAAATTAAGTAGCATCATATTGATTATCCACATTTTTTTACAAAATGTAATCCTCGAAATCAAAGGCAGCTTTATTCATCAAAAAATTACAGATAATAATAACTCAATTTTGTGATAGGATATTAAAAGGTTTACTATATAACATTACCCAGACGAGAAGCACGTATTCAAATCTTTCAAATAGGGTGAAATTCTGATAATGGGAGCTATATAAAAGCAAATATAATTATTATAATGTTTTTGCGATGGTATTAACTGCCTGTTTTCATGACGTTAGTTATTTCCGCTTATGCCTTTCGTTAATACTTGTGTATTAACCATACAATACAGCATAATTGAAACATTTCTCGTTGAAAGCCAGTAGAAATTATTAGTTCCTAATTCAGAAATTGCTGTTGTGAAAATGAAGCTACTATTTAGAATATTGACTGAACATAACTGACTTTGAGCAGATTTGTTTTGTTTTTATTTGACTGTCTCACATTTATGCGTGTTATTTAATTCTGGACAAATCATTGAGAGACGTTGTTCATTTTGACATGCACTCTGCTTTTAAGAATTTAGACTGTGTTGTAAAAAAAGTATTGAATAGCTCATTACCTAATGATCTGATTATCAATGACCAGGTCTTTGATAAATAAATGAAGCTTCTTTTCCTCTGAATGAGTTTCAGATATAATTGTTTTATTACAGTTAAACGTATTATTGTTATAATTGGAAATAAATTATTGAATACTTTGGCCCACAACATTGTAGCTTATCGTACACAAACTGTATATTTTTTTTGGCCATGAGTAGTAAATTGAATAAATGCCATCTGTCAAAGTTTCTCACCAAATTGTATAATTGTCGAATTTTATCGACAGTAACGCAAAATGGTAAAACCCCTCTGTTCCTCTATTCTGAAATACATGTCTTTATACTTAAATATGTTCTTTTGTTGTCTGTTGTTTCAAACATATATACTTGTGTGTTTAATAACAATCAGAAAAAGTCACATAATTAAATACAAGTAGCTCTATGGGCATTTTGATTAATATATTAAAATGATTTGAATTTTAAAAATAATAATGCCAAACTCAAGCAGTTACAGCATATACTTACTGTAATGCATTTGGAATAAAATTATCAATTCTCCGTAATGTTGCACACTTCTCCTTTAGTTTATTGAACAATTTCATAAAATAAAATTTAACTAAGCGAACATGTGAAATTTCGTAAAGAATCACTTACAAATTCTAGAATGAAAATGATTTTCATAAAAATCTGAAAAATCAAAAAACGAAAATGTTAAAAATTAACTTAATAGTTACATATTTCTTTTAATCATAGTACTTATGGGCAAATCAACCATGATATTCAGTTAAAACCCATATCATTAAAATTTGAACACATTTTAATTAAACAAACTGTTATATGTATGAATTTTTCTAACAGAAATATAAATATTTAAATATTAATTACACTTTAACAAAAACTCATACCTACTAATTATTTTTGAGATTAAAATAGATTAACTAAGCCCCTGGAACTATTTGTACCTGATGTTAATTTGAAATCTCTAGTTTAATGCTCGAAAGCAATTAAACCCTTCTTTTCTTGCATTTCGTGCTTCTAGGTACAAAAAAAGACAATTGAAAATGGAAAAAGGGAATTAAATGATTTAAAAGATTGTGTCCCAAATTGCCACAGTAGTTTTTTTTTCAGTAATGTCCAGATTAAGTTCTCTCGTTTTTCGGGTCTTTAAGGGAATTCTTAATTAAACGAATTTGGTAGAAAATTCCTTTCCTTCCCATTTGCGTTGCAAATTACTAACTGATTTCGTTAAGAATGTCTACGAAGACATCTTTCTTCTGATTACCTAAAGGGAAAAAAAGAGGGGAAAAAAACTTCGGCGATTAATGTCAAAAGAACGTTGTAAGTCATCAAACAGAAAGATAGTTGGAATGAATAAAAGTACCAGATTTTTTTTTTTTTAGTCTAATCAAATTGATCATTTTTTTTAAATTTTACTTTTGTGTTAAATTTCATCCTTTTAAATCGAATAATTTTATTATTTTCTGTGTTTTTGCACTTATAAATATCTTATGTCAACAATTCGATGAGGGATCTTGTAAAAAATTTAAAACAAATCGTTTGCTATTGCAAGGAAACAATTGTTCAGTTATTATTTTAAATCATTTTAGGTAAGAATAATGAATATTTACATTTAAGCATTTTGCTAGCAGAAAATTGTAAAAATTTATAATAAAAATTATATGTGGTTTTTGAAAAGTTTATTTCTGCTCTTCATAATTTTATAAGTGTTAATCTTAAGTACAATTTAAAAAAGACGTGCAGTAATTTTATAAAAGTAATGAGCCATTGTTTGTGGAATAGCTCTGAAAAAAAGTATATTTCCACATCGAAAGTTTTGTACTGTTTAATTTAATAGGACACTTAAGAATGGTAATTTTAATAGTTTTAATTTTAATTTTAAAATTAATTTTTTTTAAATCTGCTCATACTCGAAAGCCTATTATAACTATCTGCAATTTATTTAAACGTGTTCATTTCTCGTGCAGCGAGAGAAATAAGTGTTACCACACACACACATAATATTTACATATTTATATAACTCACAAATGGAAAAAAAAGGTAACGAAAACATCTACGACTTTTTAATGTACTAACTTTTGTGTGTAGAATAAAAGTTAACCCCGATTTCCTTTCGCAAAAATAATTCTTAAATTATATAAGAACCCACATAGAAAATATTATTTTCAGATGCTTAAAGCAGTTTACTAGTTTAGATATTCTAAATAAATCATTTCATTCTTCTTTTGTAGATGGCAATTTATAATTTGATTTTCTTTAAGAAATGTACTACACGCACAAAATGAATATAATATGAAGTATTAAAGCATAATTAGTAGTCATTAAAATGCTAACTAATAAAACTAAATGGTAAATCTAACTAAAAAATTCTTGTAGGATATGAACAAAAATTGATTCGCTGTAGCAAAGGAAAAATCCTTTCTTGACATTCTTTAAAAATATAGAATTTAAATACTTCTATTAAAAAAAGAGTAATGTGACATAAGATACAATGAAATAAACAATTAAATGTATACATATTAGAAATTTTGAATTATTTTAATTCTTA
The DNA here is from genome assembly GCA_019973975.1 of Trichonephila clavata. NCBI lineage: Eukaryota > Metazoa > Arthropoda > Arachnida > Araneae > Nephilidae > Trichonephila > Trichonephila clavata. Next base: position 12,344 of record BMAO01009746.1, on the reverse strand, counting down.
CTGAAGAAACTTTAGTAAATACAGCCATTTTACGTTCTTTCATCACAAATTCACGAATAGCCGGACAATTAATTTTTTTTATGTCATTTGAAAAATTCAAGAGTAACTTTATAACTTTTTGTCTTGCTTTGTGAGAAGTTTATTTTATTATAAGTAAAAGCGTAGAATATTATGCAGCATATTTCCTTGCAAAATATTTCAAATGTGAATCCATTAATGTATCTTATTGATTTCTCAAAAATTATATTAGGTTGTATTTTTGTTCTCCTATGCTTTCTTATGTACGCGTCGATTTTTTGAATTATCTCTCTTCAACATATTTAATTAGATCTCGAATTGTACGATGAAAGAATATATATATATATATATATATATATGTATAATAGATAAAATTTACAAATAGTTATAATCCTAAGTATAACCAGTCAAGAGAGTAAGAAACATTAGCCTCAGTGCTACAATAGCAAACTCTAGGTCTTAGGAACCAAGATTTCAGGTTTAAACAAAGATTTTGACTAGTCAACCTTCACCTGAAATTTGCTTATACACTGGCCATAGGGAAAGGAAGAAATATTAAGAGAAGTGTAATTATTTCAAATAAAATACAGAACAATATTAATAAATATTGATAAAATTTAATTGCCTACGTAATTACTAGTATAGAGTTAAAATCGATGTAATAAAACTAGAAAGATAAAACTTAATTCGTGAGCACAGCAACAGGTTCTCTCCAAATACAAAGAAGCATTAACAGTACCGCATAAAAGTAAAATTAGTAAAATTATGACAAAAAGTAGAAAGGCTATATATATAGACTTTTAAAAAAAACCTTAATTATTAAATATATAATAAACTTCAAAATTTAAAAAAAATAAAGATATGTTTTTTTTTATTAGAGTTCGTACACTTTTCTTTCTCTATTTAGGTTCTGAAAATTATAGAAAATGTGAAAAATGTGAACGTAAATATTTATAAATACTTAAAGGAACGAAACGATATTAGTGTATACATAATTGTAATCGACATTTTCCTATGAAAGAAGTATCTTAGCACACAACTCTTAGAGAAGTTTTATTGATTATTTTCCCATGTTTTTCAAAAAAATTAAGTATTGCTTACATTTTTAAGGGAATACTTAGAATAGGAGCCAAAGTTTAGGCCAGATTTTTCTTTTATTCTTATAATCAATCAACTAATCAAAAATATATCCAAATTAATTACTATGTCTCGAAAATATACAAAGACTAATTACATATGAAGTTCAAACATCGTCGCTTATGCATTACAATTCTTTTCCGCAACTGTACAAATATATTTCAAATAATATCTGCAAAACAAGTAACCTAAGCAGCATAAATTTAACAGCGAACAATTATATATCGACAAATAAATAAAGTAATCAGATAGATTAGAGTTACATGATTCATTGAATTAAGGCAGACGATAATAAAACTGAAGATAACTTTCACAAATACATATCTACTGTGTAATTTAAATAATCAGTTACAAATTAGCCAAAACAAAGAAAAAAATTATATACAACTAAATAATTGCAACATGAACTATTTTTTTGAAACCAATATTTTTCTTTTATTAATCTTATCCAAATACTAAGCTTTCAAGTGAACTTTTTTATCTTCAAAAAATAAATAAATAAATATACCTCTGGATTTAATAGTTGAATTATAAAAAAATGACCATTTTTTTTTTCTTAAGTGACATTACTTTTTTATTTTATCCATATAATGTTACAAAAATTATTTTTCATGAATTGTAAAATGTATTTAAAAAGCAAATAACTGTTAAATATGTATTTTGGTTAAAACCTTTTTTAAAAAAAATATTAATAATTTCTGTTTAGATTATAGATAAAGGTATATCAACATCCATGCCTAATTTTTCATGCTATTATGAAAAATACAAGAAAAAAATAAGCAGCCACAACCTAACAATGGAAGTAAAGTATTTATCACCTGCCTTAAAAACGCACCGTTCATTTATTATTTTGTATCTGAAAGTGGGGACTTAATGATGTGATGAAAGAAAATATTGCATACAAATGTATGTTTTAAACATACTTTTGCATCTAAAATGTTTTTTTAAAAATTTTTTTAGAAATTTTTAGAAATTAGAGATGTTTTATAAGGTATTTATAGAAGTGAATTTCGGACATATCTAGCAGAGTTGAATGGGATCAGTAAATTCCACTCGTCATGCAATGTGGATAAAATTGGATATAAATGAAATTCGTATATAATCGCCATTTTTTCATTGAAAAAATTGAAAAAGCTCAATTCTATGGAAAGATAAAAAAAATGATGATAATAATAATGTAAAAACTTGCAAGAATTCAAATTTTCAACATAGAACGCTAATTTGTCTGAATATTTTTTGTATCCCGTAGAAAAATCAATGATACATGTTATACAGGAAATTTTATATATTCGTTTAAAATAGAGTAATAAACTTCTTATATTAAGTTATGCTTCACTTTATTTGCTTAAAAAGAAAATCCTCTTAAGATGATATCTTAAAAAATTTATTTCCAATATTCAATTACATGTATTCGTGATGCCCAATAAAATGTAGTTAAGGAAGGAGGTAACTCGACTTTTTTAATGTATCCTGCGTAGTTGATAAATTGTTTTGAAAATAAAGTCATGTTAACACTTCGTAACATTCTAGACATTATATATCATAGGCATTTTTTATTTTATCAAGAAGAAACTTTTTATAGAATAATGGAATTTTATTTCGGAAACTCTAATTATTACTTAATTGGTATTATTAATTCAAACAGAATCTCATTATTAGGTATTCTGAAACAACTCTACCAACTATATGATTTCTGATTTCTATTGCTATTTTTTTGTGAATATTTTCATAAATTTAAATTTTACTGTATTACCATTATGGTTTCTGATTTCCCGGCTTTTTCCGTTTCCGGGAGATCTCGGGAACGTAATTGTCATTCTCGAAATTCCCGGCAATACATCAAATTTTTCAAAAAACTTTAAAACCAGTAATATTTAATTTATATCAGTAATAATTATATAAAATAAGGATACATAAAAATTCAAAAATTTATACTCATTTTTAAATTTAGTTGAAAATTCTCAAAATATATAAAATATGTTAAGCATTGCTTTTTAAAGTGCGATTTGAGAAAACAAACAATTGATGCTTTTATCACTCAAACCTAGTTATTAGCTTCATTATGAATAAAGTTGCTGAAGGAAAGTTATCTCAGCTTGAGTTGATATCTAATAAATTGTTCTCAAAGTCTCACACAGTTTCATGTTTGAGGATCAATTTTAAGTTATATTTTAATCAATCCTGAATCCATTATTTTTCTAATGTTGCTACTAGTTGATAAATATTAATATGTATATATATATCTGGGTGGTACTTTTATTTTCTATAAATTTTAAAACAAAAAATATGGAGTTTTTAAATGTATATATATATAGTATTAATGTTATTTTATCAAAACTTAATAATTTTATGCGTTACTGTTATTGTCCATAGCCCGGGTAATATGTGTGGTAAGTCTTTATCTAACAGTTTCAACTTTGATTTTTAAATATTTTAGTAATTATTACAGGCTATAATATTATCGTTTTACATAAATAGATTATGGTTTTATTTATAATAATAGTTAAACTTCTCTAGAAATTTCTTGCTTTCCCTGTGGCTCAGAGTGTTGGCAAATCCAGGTGAAGGTTGGCTGTCCGAAAAACATTGTTTAATCCTGCAATCCTGGTTCCTAAGGCCAGGAGTTTGTTCTAGTATTTCTGTGGCTAAATCTATTCTATCATGACTATAGTTATCTTAGGTATATATCTATTTTTTGTATATTTTGCAATATATATATATATATATATATATATAAAAAAATATATATATATATGTATATTCAAGTAGTTCCATCCGTAGGCAAACGGCATTACCTCATACTTACGTTTGAAGATGTTAATCATTCTATTAGTGATAGATGACACCAAAGCGTAATGTTATATCTAAAATATTGACATATGTGGTGCAGAGTTTGTTTCTGAACATCTTAATTTTTTTGTGTTATATATAGTATATACCTACCTTTTTCAAAGTAATGAGTTGTAATAGATCATGTATATAAGTATCTATCTACCTGTTGAACCATAACATTCGATGACCGTTAGGGGTGAAATGATACAAAGCAAAGGAGCTATGAGGTTTTTAAAGAAAGGAAAAGGAAAAACAGGAACGCAGCCCAAAAAAGTTTATAAAAAAATGTAGGTTTACATATGAGTTCTTATATTGTAAAAGTAAAAAAAAAACTTAGGAAAAATTTAAACCCTTTATGGTAATTATCTCAATGATGAAAACTAATTACTTCTGTAAAAAATAATAAAAATATATACTTAATGCCTGCAACATTTTTAAAAAAATTACTTTGTCTTAAACTTGACTTTGTTGGGTATTTACGTATATACCACACGTCGTAATATGATTTTAAAATATAATCTGAAATTTTAATTTAAACAAAAAACACATCCCGTGGTAATGGTTAGTTTTGTCATTTCACAACTACCTACATACAATTTCAGATCCTTTGTTGCAGGCTTCACAAATTATCTTACAATGTTCACGGCACATGCATTTTTTGCATTTTACTCAGCAACATTTTGGTAATCTTCTTTTCTTAATCTTCTGACGAAGGGAAAGTACTTCCTATTCTAAGTTCTTGGTATTGATTCTTTGGCTTGAACATAGAGTTGTACATCAAATATTTCTTCAATCCAGAGTCGCAATGAACAAAACATATGGAAGTTACTCTCAAACCGCCTTCGCATGGCATTTATCAGATGCATCTGAATTTATGGCAAATAAAACCTTTTTAAAGAAGTTGCAAAATGCTTGCGAGTTATTTTAGTATAAAACAGAAAATTGCCCTCTATGTTACTGAAAAACTAGAAAATTAATGAAAAATTGGGCGCATGGCATCTATCAGATTCAAGATTCCTGCCGCCCAAAAATGTGAATCGGTCGATTGCGTCCTTAGCACTGAACCCTAGCGCGAGTAATAAACGGCAGATAGAAGAAGGAAGGGCACTTTACCGCTCATCGTATAGACGCGACACCAAATTTTTTTCACTATGTGTATGAGAGATTCGCGTGCCTAACGGAGGGTTAAAAGATCTTAGTAATGAAACTTACTTCATGTTTCTGAAATTGCTATATTTTTGTTACATAAAAATAATTAAATATTAATGTAAGGATCTCACACAAAAATTGGTTTTGAAATACAAAAAATAGAACAAACAGTTCTTCAAACTGCTGATTCAACTAATAGTTTAAAATAAAGAAAAGTTTCCAAAAAATTAAATGGTAAATTAATAATTAACATTGTAGGTACTTGCGTTTTCAACGCAATTCAAGAAATCCGAATTTCATCGAAATAGTCAAGCTGGTAGCCTACATAACAATGTTTCTTTCAAAACTGAATACTTTTAGTTACCACAGAGATTTTCGGCAGACAAACAGGAACTGATTAGAATAAATATGACTTTTTCTTACAACAAGCTGCAAAAATTCAGCACAATCCTAAGTGGGCGTTACTTTTTCTTTAATAACAATCTTACCCCACTTCTGGGGGACATTTCATCTTCCAAGGAATTGGGGGGCACGATCACGAATTGCAGCCATGCTATCTGCTAAAATTTATGTCGGAGGTCGAGATTCACTGTCCAATTAAAACTAGCTACCTCAGATTACACTAGGTTTAAATAGCCTAGTTTTAAACAGCCTATTCTTACTAGTTTTGGTTGTAAAAAACGGATATGTAAATGAAATTTATTTATTAGCTCTTGTTTTTAAGATCTACCACAGCTCATCTATCAATTTATTGGTAAATTTGAAGAACAAAACATTACTAACTAATAAATACAATACAATAAGTCATGTTTCAAGAACCAGTGTTCATATCAGAAATCAGTTGTATTTTTTAGTTTATTTCCTGTGAACATTTTATTTTGAATTGCCTCTTGTATGTCGAAGCCCGAGTATCCCTTATAACTGTCCAGCAGTAATCTGCAAGCATTTACTCATCCCGACGACCTGATATATACGTTCCATTGCTACGATATCTTGATGAAACCTTTCACCGTGTTCATTGCTTACAATTCCACAGTATTTAGGGGGGGGAATCAACATGGGAATGTAAAAAATGGATCTTTAGAGACATATGCTTCCTAGATCATGCAAATTTTGTAGTTCTTTGCACAAACTGTTGATAGTTCTCATCATTTTGCTGTCTAGTAATCCTCATACTACACTTATAAAGGCTTAGCAGGCTGTGTTCTCTTTCCCTTCTGAAATTTGATCCAAAGCGGGGCCCTTCAGGATTTTGCGTATTTGCGGGCCCCGAAGATTCTTGGGAATTTTGATCTAAAGTATATGAAGCCTCTCCATCGTTGCTCAAGGATTTCACAAAATTCTTCATGAATACCAGCTTAATATGTTGGGGTGGAAGCAGACTGTCACTTAGGACATTTCTCTCACCGGATTTCAGATTTTTAGACTGTCATTTGTTTTGTATGTAGTGCGATTTTTGATCTCTACTGTCCCCAAAACACAGAAAGCAGCAATACTTGGTATAGCATAACTGCATTCCCATGAGTAAAGCAATGACTTTCAGGTCCCCACAGAACAACCATTTATAATCCTCATATTTTATTAACTCTAGAAGTAATACTGCTTTCAAACTTAACTTGGAAGAATCTATAAACAACCTCCAGTTATTAGGTCAATACAAGCAATCAAATGTTCTTTCTTCTCAAAGAAATGAAGAAGATTCTTTTCACCAGCCCTGTACGCTTTAATCTTGATGCCTGGTAGGAGTAGATTCCATCACTGCAGCCTGGATGCCAAAAGCTCTGCCTTCTGCTTTGGCAAGTCAAGATGTCTTATGATGTCACTCAATTCCTTTTGATTTATTCTGTGGTGTTCATTTAAATCTTCTGCCTTGAAATCTGGGTCATGGGATGTCTCAGGTCTAAAAATTCTTCTTCTTTAACATGATCCTCTACAACCTCATACTTTTAGGTGGGTCGAAAATTGGCATATCATCTGAGTGAATAAACGGCTGAATGGCTCATGGAATGCATGGGTACTGGCAATGGTCTTTTTCTTTCTTGACCAACCTATGTTCATGGGGTGCCATACAGAAATAACAAGTCTACATGGTTAACTGGCTCACACCAAACCATGGGTACAGAAAACTGCATTGCACGTTTTTTCCCACCCAGCCACTCTCGTAGTCTCACTGAGCAAAAGTTATAACATACGTGTGAAGCCCATGGTTTATCCAGTTCATCTACTGTCACTCCAAAGTAAAGAAAGTAAGCTGTCTTTACAACTGAGCTGCAAAAGTCATTTCATCACAAACGTAACAAAAATTATTGGTGCTATTAACACAATTCCGTGGAATTCTAATCTGAATACAGTAAATGGAAAAAATTAGGTGATATAGTTAAGTGAAACTGCTTTTTAACACTTTCTGGTACAACGTAGATGTTCCACGTAGCTGGTACAAGCAGTTTTTGAGACCTAAATATAGTTGAATTGATTTACTTGAGTTGTAAGTTGAAAAAATCAGCGATATCACTTGAATCGTGCACTATTGCCTGTTCTTTGTCCTACTGATGCTCTAGGTTACACTCAAAACACACCTGAAGAAAGGTGGCGCGGTTGTACGCTTTTCGTTGAATTAAAAAATCGATTCTGAGGCAAGAGCTTCCATATACCCGCTCAAATGAATACCAAGAAAGATTATACACAGAAAGTAAAGACGAGTAAAAATACAGCTATTTACAAATAGCTGATTCTCGAAAGCAAGAGCTAATCTGAAGTTTTTATGTTGGGTTTCGTGTTTAGCAGGCCAAAATATTTCATAATAAGCTCTTTTTTAACCCGAAATAATTTTGATGTTGCCTAGTTTTATTTCAACCCTGTGTCGTTACCTGGAATAAAATATTATTCCCGGGAACCCGGGTTCCAGGGTAAGAAAACCTAAATACCATAGCATTTTATAGTCAATGCGACTAGTATTTTCCAAGAACTATATCATTATACCTACAGTTTTATAAGAGATACAGCAAACACGCTTGAGAGGTTCACTAATATTTATAACATTTTTTTTTCTCCAGTGCTAACTAATTCGCTTGAAGTATTTGTGTTCCAGAGAAAAAAAACTGTACTACAGCTGACAATGATTGATGTGTAACCTTAATTTTCTCAAATAAAAAAAAACCAATAGCCCGAAATAAAGAGTTCCAGCGTTTCAAAAACATCTAGCACATGTACACTGTCTGATAGTTAAACATTTCTACTACAGTTAATGGAGAGTATGCATAAAAACCAATCTTAGGGGAAATTGGTTCTACCATTATCTATACTGAATGCTAATTACAGTTCCGATTTGCAGTTTTTAACTTTGGGTAAGTTCTTTATTTAAATTTACGGTACCTGAAAAAATTCTCAAAAGTTTCAGTGGATAGTAAACGAAATTAATTAAGAGAGGTTAATTGTTGCATGCCCTTGCTTATTTCAGATAACAATCAATTAAGGAGTTAATAGCTTTATGTCGAGTTCAGAAACATTATGTATTAATTATTTCTGAAATAATATCTACCAACTTTTTGAATTTGTAAAGAAAATAATAATAAAAAAATGACTATCTCTCTCTCTATTTATATTTATAATGGAGAAAAGCGACTCACTTATGACAAAATCTCCGGGATTATTAAACCTACAGACTTGAAATTTGGTAGGCATCTTCCTTTCACAGTGTAGACATCCTCTAAGAATGGATTTTTTGACAAACGGAACCCTAGGGGCATTGCAGGGGATTAAGGGGCATTGTAAAAAATTATTATTTTTTAAACTATTAGTTGTGCAGTCTTGCAATTTGGTAAGCAGATTTTTTCATAGAAAACAGATCAACTATAAAATTGTTTTTACGAAAATCGACTCTCAAGTGGTGTTATGTTAGATTAAGGGTGTTACAGATAATTATTTTTATTTTTGAACTATTAGATGCATAGTCTTTAAATTGGATATCAGATTGTTTCAAAGAGTAGGGATCCGCTACAGAATAGTATTTGCGAAAATCATGAAGGCTTAAGGGGCGTTAAGGATAAATACTCGCGTTTTTGAACTATTAGACCTACAGACTTGAAATTTGGTAGGCATATTCCTTTCATTAAGTACAGATCCATTACAAAAAAAAAAAAGGTTTTGCGAAAATCGACCATCAAGGAATGTTGCAAGGGTTCATGGGGCGTTATAGATAAATATATTCCCGCTCATGGACTATTTGCTCTACAGACTTTAACTACAGACCAAATATGTTCTTTTCATGGCGTAGAGATCAGCTAATCAATGGTTTTATAAAAATCGACTGAGGGGCTAATCGATGCGAGGGGTTAATGTTGTTATTGTTTATGCCACCTGTCTGACGTAGGCAGATAGAGACCCACGAAATTCATCATGACAACGGGTTAGAGATACGTCTGTCATTAGAATAAGCTTTGAGCCCATAAAGGTGACAGCACGATTTTGCTCCCGATAGATGACGGCACCAATCGGACCCACAGATTTAACGAGCACGTGCTCCGTTTGTACTCAGCGAGTATATGGTGGCATCGGGCATCGAACCCAGGCCTTCAGGTCTGGCGTCTGATGCTGTAACCACTAAACTACCCACTGCCCACGAGGGGTTAAAGGGGCATTATATACCGGTTTTGAGCTATTAGTATAGATTTGAAATTTACCTGGTATATTCCTTTCAAGGAGTAGAGAACCGCTACAAAATAGGATTTTACGAAAATTGACCCCCAAGGGTGTTGCGAGGGTTTAAAGGGGTGTCATAGATAGAATAGTATCCCATTTCGAACTATTAAACGAAGAAATTGAGCAGGCAGGCTTTTTTCATGGAGCAGAGATCTGCTAAGAAAGGGCTTTGCGAAGATGGATATCCAATAAGGGTTGCGAGATCGTATTATACATAAAAAATTCTTTTTTATGAATAACTAAACCAATAACCTTGAAATTTAGCAAAATGTAACTTTTGCTGAGCACGTACTAGATAAGAAGTGGGTTTTCGAAGTCCCTACGTGAGTGCTAAAGGGTTGTTTTTTAATTAAAAAGAACCTTTTTTTCAACTATTACTCCTACAGTTTTCAAATTTGGCTAATATGATTTTCTGTTTTACAAAGATATGCTAAAAATGCCCTTTTTGTTTAATTTGACATTCACTTAAATTAAACACATAAAAAGTTTATTATCCATTTAATCTCCCTTGTTGTATTTTTTTTTTATATTCATCCTTCGAAGAAAGGACATAGCAGCTTTACGTATACTCTTTCTTTTCAAGATGGGGGGGGGGGGAATTACTTTATTCTGTTATTCTGTATCAAAAATCAAATAAACCAGGTCGAGTTAAATATGTGTAAACAACATTAATAATCACATAAATATTTTATCTTGATTGAAGTCCATTTGAGTTCAAGATAACTAACACCTTGGGAACCATAGTTTTAGAAAAACAAATAAATGAATAATTTTTCTTAAGGATTATTATCAGTTGAATTAAAAATACATATAAATTGTTTAAAGAAAATTATTACAATAAAAATGTAATTTATTATAATTATTTGTCAAAAACTGCGGAAAAGACGACATATTTTCAAGAAATTCCCCTTTTTTCTTAAAAATTCTTCTATAATAATAATATACTGCTCACATACAGCTAAGACTTCTATATAGAGCCTGAATTAAGATTTTTGAGACATATAAATTAGAAATGGATTTATTTATATTTTTATATGTCAGAGTACAGTTATTTTAACAAAGAAAAAAATTATTGTTTCGCTTTATTGTAACTTTGAAAATTATGTAATTCTTTAAGAAAGTGTATTATGTAATTTTGAAATTTTTTTTTAAAAAAAATTTCTACTTCAGTCTCTGTATAGAAATCTTTTGGCTATTTATAAGCAAAATATTATCATTATAGAGACATTTTCCATGTAAATGGAATGTTTTGTAAGTGTTTAATTTTGTTCTTATCTTTTTGACAAAAAATTACATTTAAATAGTTTTTATTGCAATAAAATTCTGAAAATAACTTCATAATTATATTTTAATTCAAGCGATATTAAATATGGAAAATGTATATATATATTTCTGCATTTTATAATGCGAGGGTTTGAGCTTTAATTGTGGCAACAATTTATTTTCATGGAATACAAAAGTGATTTCTCTCACCATGTTTTATATAATCGTCAGCATTTTGTATAACCTGTTTCTAACGATGTGGAAGTCACAGAACACCTGTAGCAGCGCCTGTTCTATTGATAATTCGAATGGACTGCTCTACTGCCACAAGAATCTCTGGAACAGTTTTGAAGCGAATGCCTTGAAGTAGTCCCTTCATCTTTAATTAGGTCAGAGTCACAGGGGCTTAGATCAGGAGGGTATGGTGGATGGCAATGCACTTCCCAGCCCATCGATCGAACAAATCAGTCGCTGTATGTGGCCCATCATTTTCATGCAAAATGACAGGGGTGTTTTGCAAAAAGTATCACCGGTTTTTTTCTCAAAGCTGGTCTGAGATGTTGCTCCAAAACTGAGCAATAATAATGCGCATTGAAGGCTGGCTGTTAGGGAACGGTATGCGTTAGGATGACATCATCACAGTTGTACACGAGAATCACCATAACTTTCACATTGCTGGGGTTCTGGCGAAATTTCGAGCATCGTGGTGACCCGTAATGACGCCATTCGTTTGATTGGTGTTTCAGTTCTGGCTGGTACGATATGGCCCAAGTTTCCTGCAGTGTAATGATACTGAGTATAAAAGCCCCCCCCCCATTTGCATTCATAGCACTCCAGGTGGGTTCGAGCAGCATCGTATGGTAGTCATTACTACATTTCCGTCAAATAATGTAGAACTTATCATGAAGCAATTTTTAAAACACGTCCAGGAGTTCCTCAGAATGTTCAGCAATTTGTGTTGAATGCGCAAATCCAGTCTGTCGAGCCTGCTCACGAATCGTTTCGCGTCGATAACTGTCCATCATTGCGGCAACAGCATGTACTTGTGCTTCGCTGACACTAGGACGACCTGGCGGATGCATGTATGCCACATTTTGGCGTCCTTTATTGAATGTTTTTGCCAATCTTGCTACACTTCTGTTAGACAATGCAGATTTCCCGCAAACATCTTGAAGCCCTATATGACATTATCATGAGGTACGATCGCTGGCTCATTAAATGTTTATCCAACTTCGTTGTTCTTGTTT
>BMAO01009745.1:0-56176 GCA_019973975.1 Trichonephila clavata | reverse complement strand
TTTTATGAGTGGAACTAATTTTTAACTATCTTTCATATCATTTAAGTGAAAAATATTCAAAGAAAATAGATAATTTCAAGATGATTGAGATATAGACTATTTTGTAGTGAAAAACAAGCATGGTTCTGTAATTGTTTGATTTGTCACGAAAGTGTATTTAAAAAATACCAATAAACAGGAATCGTCCAATGACACTTTTCCTCGAAGATCTTTCTTGTATAATCTTTAAAACAGCAAAAAAATATTTGCCTGTGGTAATGTCTCAGCGATAACAAAGGCACCTTATGAAATTTGCTATATCATTGGTTATCATATGAAACCGTTTACTGATGCAGAAATTGTGAAAGAATAGTCATAAATGCTTCCAATTTAGAAAAATTCAGTGACAAAAATAAAAAATAATTTAAAAAAGCAAAGTAGGAGGTATAATATTTTGATCAATTTCTACATTTTGAATTTTCTGTGATGTCTTGCTCTTAAATCATCCCCCCCCCTCCATTAATTCTCATGTTGCGGCCCGCGTGAAATAGCCATCATATGTATGCGGCCAGGCAGAAGAAACGGTTGAGTACCCCTGGTCTAGTCTGTTGCTCTATATCATATCCAATCACATCTGATATTCTCGCAAACGTTTGCGTGAGTCTGGATAACCTAACGGACATCTGTGCAAAACATGTAAAAATGCTGTACCTCGAACAATTTCAATCAATTTTGGTCGAGTTGATACTCTTCTATAGCTACCGAATCTATCTTGAGAATGTGCATTTTATAATTTACACGCGGGCGTTTGTTATAATTCACAGTATTAGGTATTTACGGCAGTAAATTAAAACAAAATCACAGATACATTTTTATGTCGAAAGCGAAATTCGTGATAATAATGTATCAACAAGTATACAGACGAGCATGGTTCCGAAAATTAAATCAAGGAAATATTCTGAAGAATACTTAAATTTTGGATTAATCATCACTGAAATAAATGGAGAACAAAAAGCCCCTGTATGTTATGTGTGAAAATTTACAAATCCGAAGAACATGTGGAAGTTGTTTTTAAAACCATTGAAAATCATTTCACTATGCAGGCAAAGAATTTAAAAAAGTATTTTCTAGCTGAGGACAGCTTGATAGCAAGTTACAAGTGGGTTAGGTATCCATTTCAAAATACCTCAGAAGGGCTGTCAACAGCCGAAGAAGAAATCTTCATAGATTTTACATCCAGTGGCAAAATTAAGTCATTTTTGAAAAAAATTGCTCTTTGAATTTTGGGCAGAGGTAGATGATGAATTTTCTACGGTGAAAACTAAAGCATTTCGTATACTATGTTACCCCATTTTCAACATCCTATCTTTGTGAAACCGGATTTTCTGGTGTGGCTGCTTTGAAGACAAAGTATAGAACTCAGCTAAATATAGAAAAGTAATTCAAAGTGTCAATTTCTAATATTAACACAATTTTGCTCTTCAAAAAGAGCCATGGAAGTTGCTAATAATTATTAAACTTGCTCTTAATTAGTATTAAGTAATTAGTTAAAAATATCTTGTTCAGTATTGATACATTAAAAGTATACTGGTTGAAGTACCCGCTCTTGCAAAGTGCACGCCAATGTATACAAAAATGTAAAATGATTTTTTTAAATGAATGGTCACATTGTAAATAGTTGGAAATGAACTGTAAAAGGCCTCACAGAATTAGCATTTAGAATTAATGTTAAATAATGAAAAATAATATAAAATTCTGATGAAGAATAATTGTTATTTTTAATATTTAAGGCGGAGACTTCAAAATCCGTAAGCTGACACGCACTCGATACTAACGTTAATGGTCGTGCGGGTGACACCCTAATCCTTTTTTAAAAATTATTTTTAGTGTGCAAGATAAAAATCGCAATTTCAGTGAACAATTCAATTAAAAGAAAGTATACTTACCTACTTTCAAGGACTTTTTGATTTTTCTTTGATAATTTGAGAAAAAATTCAATAAAATGATTCAAATGTGCATGATCTGAATAAAGGACACAAATTACGGACACTTTTCACTTAACGTTATTTGCAGGCAAAACTGTCATATTTTGCTCAAGTTATTGTAGTTTTACTGTCTTTTGATGATGGACAAATAGCATGTCGAAATTTTTCTTGCTTGTGTCTTTTTGACAGGGCGCAGTGTGTCGTGGTACATTTATGATTTCATATTTTAGTTGATGAAGTTCTTTAAGAAGCATTTGGAATCTTTCCTTTCGTTTCATGTTCATCACTTTTCTCAAATTAACTTTCGCTATCATGAGTAATATGCATTATATCTTTCAGCAGGTCCTCCCCTTGCTTAATCTAGAATGAAAAGTGAAATAAGTCTTCCTTTTTTTTCCTTACGGCTAATGTACAGTATTTCAATAATAATGGCAGTGATGACTTTTTTATCTTCCTAAAAATCTTTTGATTCTGAATCTGGGTAATGTTTTTTTCTCAGAAAGAGTCGTATTTTAGCTTTAAAAAGAAACACAATAAAAAAATATCTCATCGTTGAATTACAGCAATTCAAACAAAATGTTTTTTTATTTGCTTATAAGATCAAAGATTGAAGCTTTTTTTTTTGTTGACGTAATATCACCAGATAATATATATAAATTATATCAGTGAAAATGTGTATTTTTTCATGATGTCAGAAAAGTATTTTGTTTTACTTTTCATTCCAGTTATTTTTTTAAAAATCTTTTATTTTCGATATGCTCGCACCCCAACCCCCCTTGTAGGGTTATCACGCCCCCCAGAAGGGCCGCACCCCACAGTTTGATAAACGCTGGGCTATACAGATAAATGTGCACTAAAAATCTGGCAAGTAAACACATTAAAGCAGATTTAATCACACGAATACACTGATAGCGGTAAACTCCTCGTTTTTTGCATGATTTCGAAATTATACGCCAAAAAGATCTTTAAAGGCCACGAATGTAATCATATTGTTGCTGTCCTAACTTAGCGAGTGGACGTGGTAAAGAAGCGGTCAAGGTATCGGACTCGCGGCTGGTGTGTCATGAGTTCAAGCTCAGTACTACTGAAGACCCGCCGCGTAGGGGAGCGATGCACATTAAATCTGTCGAGAGCTCAAACGTCCTCCCGTGGTGTGGTAGTTCGGAGATGGGGTGT
Source organism: Trichonephila clavata (assembly GCA_019973975.1). Taxonomy (NCBI): domain Eukaryota; kingdom Metazoa; phylum Arthropoda; class Arachnida; order Araneae; family Nephilidae; genus Trichonephila; species Trichonephila clavata. The sequence goes on along the minus strand of BMAO01009745.1, from coordinate 53,036 downwards.
CAGTTCAGGTGTCATCCTCGTCACTTGACCATGGTTCAAAATTGCGAGGTCCGTCGCCAAAAGCTCTCGCGTAGCTGAACAGTGCGACGTTAATATTCACTCCTACTGTAGCTATTAAGTTGCATCATTCAAGGGTTTTCGTTACATACATATTATTGAAACGACATTATATGAAACAAAGCACATGGTTGCCAATTCAGTGCGTACGACACATCTGAAATAGGGGTTGCCAACTTGGCGAGTTATTTCGAACGTTGGCATTGTTGCGATTTTTCGCAAGTACCGAGTTTTCTATTTTCTTGGAAATAGATTGCAATATAACAATTAAATATGAAATCCTTGGGAAAATTATGATTTTGTACCCAAGCAACTAAGACAAAAACTTGCATCTTTATCCTGCGGACATTTACCCTGCAAGTCGTTGCAGTCAAGAATAGAATGGGAATTCCTTTTTAGCCAAAGTTGTCCGAACTTGTATATCACGAATTATGGTATGGCAAAGTTGGTGATTCAAATTAAACGCTCAATCCGACAAAACGCAAAGTTTAATCAAGCCTCCTCTTTTCTTATCAACAGCGAAAGACACGAGCTTGAAGCACTCAGTGTGATGTGGATACACAAGACAATAACTTCAACTTTCTCACAAAAGAGAAAAAGTTTTAGAAATCGTTTGCAAATTGCTTGCGTGAAAAACTCGCTTTATTACTACTTTAAATGAAAATTTTCTGGCAAAGTTAAACGTAAGAATAAAATGGAAGCCATAGTAGATAAGCTACGGTTAAAAAAATCGCTTGATGTGGAACCTTTGGATCAAAACGTGCCGATTTCTTATTCTGAAAATAACCAAAAGGAAATTGAAATATTACGTCTTGCAGACAGTTATCAAAGTCAGTTTCGATTTCTTTATCCTCGTAGACTTATTCCTTATCTATACTTAGAAAACGAATGTGGAGTTAATAAGCTTGTATGTACATCACTATGCCCCTTCAAAATAACTAAAACAAACGAAATGAGAGAATGGAAGGACTGTGCTAATTTCCTTGCAGATTATATACAATATGTCCCTCTGGATATTCCAACACAATGCCCCAAAAAACTAGTATCACTTGATCGCATTCTAAAAAACAGAAAAGGTAACAGTTTGGAAATGAGTATGGTTTTGTGTTCATTTCTTTTATCATCAGATTTTGATGCTTACGTTGTGCAAGGATACGCTACGGAAAAAGTAACTAAAAAGATTGAAAAAAATAAACCTGCTCCAGAGTTTTTGTTGCCTAAAAAATTCAGAATCTATGAAAAGTATTTTGATGAAAGTTCTAAGACATCGTCAAAGCCAAGAAACAAGTATTATGTAAATTTTGCCAAAGCAAAAGAATTTTGGATAGAAGGTAAAGTTGCCGAGGAACCTGAGGAAGTAAAACAAGTAATAAAAGAACGTGAAGAAATGAAAGATATTTTGTTCGGAAAAAGAGTCCACTTCTGGGTACTTATACGATCCTATGACGAAGGAGTATTAAATTCGACTTTTGTGGAAGCTTCAACGGGTGAAACTATTTCATTAGATAATCCTGAGTATTTAGGGATTGAATTTTTGTGGAATGATAAAAACTTTTGGAGTAATAATCAACAAGTAGGCATAGGTTGCAAAAATTTAGAATTCGAATTTGATGATTACAATAAATGGGAAGCATTTCTTCCAGAACACAATATAAAAGGAAGAATATTAGGAGATGGTACTTCAGAAATTCGCGTTCCTGAAACATGGTTAAGGGGCATTGAAATATTAGAAGAAGATGTAGAAAATAGATTTCCACCAGAAGGGAAGACCACACAATACAAGACTGCAAAAGTTGAAAAATATAATCCTCATACTCTAAAAGACGGTCTTGTATGCAGACTTATAAATTACGACCCGCAGAATCTTGGAAATCCACTTAAAAGTTACTCATTTTATTCGGACAGAAAGGATCGATTAGAATATCGCGTAATTGATATAAAGAAAGAGACAGTCACTGAAAGGTTCGGGAATGAACGGGAAGATGCTTTGAAATTACACGAATATCATTTGTATAACGATCCAAATTTCTTTCAAACAATGGAATTTCATTCTTATCTGAGAAAAGATCAACTTTCATCGAGAAAATGGACAGAAAGAATGATTATTGATAAGTTTACAGATCGTTCGGATTTTCTGTGCTCAAGGGAGGTTATATATCAAACTGACAGCATACCTGAGAAAGATCAACAGATAAATAAAGACAATCAAGTACTAAAAACAGAGGATGCGAATGACAAAATAACAGAAGCCAAGGAGAAAGATGACAACGAAGGGGAATCGGCATCAACATCAGAAAACAAAGAGTCTAGAAAAGAAATTATTGTTCCAGCATCATTCAATTCTTTGGAACCCATTTTGGAAGATTTGGATTTTTCTATCTGGACTTTCCAACAATTTTTGGAAAGAATAGATCCAGCGGAAAGGTATGCAACATCCGAGTCCGAATCGGATGAGCAAAAAAGCGAATCAGAAGTATATGAAAATGAAAAACAAGGAGTTGAAGATAGTACACAAATACGCAGAGGAGATCGTGAAGTGTCACATAATGAAGATAAAGATAAATTACCTGTAGATGACAATAAAAGTAAAGATGAAGATAAAAAACGAGGAACTGAAGATATCACACAAATGCGTAAAGGGCATCGTGAAGTGTTAGATAATGAAGATAAAGATCAGTTACCTGTAGAAGATGAAAGTAAAAGTGAAGATGCTGATGATGAAGAACAAGGAACTGAAGAGAGCACAAAAATACGCAGAAGAGATCATAGAGTGTTAGACAATGAAGATAAAGATAAGTTATCTGCAGAAGATGACCATCAAAGTGAAGAGGCTTCTATTATTTCAGAACAGACAACAAATGAAAAAGATCCAGAAAGAGAATTTGAATTGGAGATTTATGACGAAATAAATTTCGATAATCTATCAGATGAAGAGCTTGAAGTCGATTACGAAATATTTTTATCGAAAATATGGGATGAGTATTCGCAGTTGAAAAACATAAACTTATTTTTCATAGATAGGGAATTTCAAAGTAGGAAAGATATGAGAAAAAAAGAAATTCTAGCCATAAAGAAAAAAATCATGAGAAAAAGACGAGTAAATGTTCGGTTCATGCAGAGAAAAGAAACGGGGAAACCCCAAGTTCGTGTGCACAAAAAGAAAGCAGATGAAAACTTAGAAGAGAAACAAGGTTATCACACCAATGCTCTAATAAAGCATCTGAGTTTAAATGAAAAATTGGGCATATCTGAAGCATCACAGTTAAAAGAATTCCACTACATGGATCTTGAAAAAGATCTTGTTGATACTGCAAAAGCTGAAATGATTCAGAAAGAAAGCATGAAAATTTTAGACAAAAAACTCAAAGAGACAGCAGAAACTGAGAAACTTTTAAGTGGCAAACGTATTTTATCGATTCAAAATTCTTACTCGAAAGATCCATCCATTCCTTTAGAAAATTCAATACGAAACATTTGGTACTTATTTGAAAGTAATGCTTATCTAATTGATTTTCACTGTCCAGAGGGTAAATCTATGTGCAGGACATTAATATTTACCAAGCCAGAAAGTGGCAGTACCGAGTTTACTTACTCGGATTATTTATGCAGGCAGATTATACCTATTTATGAAAGACAGAGAATTAGCAGACCAAGACTATATTCCCTTCTAGTGGCACTAATTAAAAAAGAATCACTTGTGTTAAGAGAAAATAAAGTCTTTGAAAATGAGATGAAAAAGTTATTAGCTGAAAGAAGAGAGGAAATGGAAATGATCTCTTCATTTAAAGAACGAAGTGGTTGGAAAAAAGCAGTTACAGAAGTATTACAAATTAAAAACTGTGATACAATTTAATGTTACGTCTCTTAAAGATAACCTGATGTCTTGTCATATTCCATTCATTATTTTAGATTTATATATAGCCAGTTACACAAAAACTAATACAAAGAGAGAGAGAAAGAAACAAAAGAGTAAACATGAATTTCCCTTAAATTCTCTAGCAAATCCATACATTTTAATTTGTATAATAATAAATAATTTATGAACAATAACACCATGAAGAGGAAATAAACAACACAATAGAACAATTTACCTTTGTAAATAAGAGGTTTTTATGATATAGACCAGGGGCCAGCAACCTTTAAGCTGTGGCTTGCCAAACTAATCTACCAATATCATTCAGAATGCCACAGTAGGATATGTTTTAAAAAATTCGATTCCCATGATAATGCAAACATAATTAGAAAATAGAGGCCAATAATTTAGATTTTTAGTTTTATAATATATTAATTTTGCACCATTCAAAGATATTTCTCAACTATTTCTTCAACAAAAATAAAAATTGTACATATATTATGTATTTTTAAGCATATTTATTAAAGTAGGAAATAGGCAACATAAAATATAAGTATTTCCCTTCATTATAGTTAAATAAAAATTTTAAATGCGAACCTAGTGCTTTTCAATTTATACCTCTGTTTCAATTTGACATGAGTCAGCATTCAGTTGTTAAATAATTTCTTTGCTGACTCGAAATATTTTTCAATGTTCTTTCTCTCTTCAAACAATTAAATCTCGCCAGAAATGACATTCAATAATTTACAAAAGAATTGCAAATTTATCTTTAGAGTTATTTTTCAGATTTATTTTTGTTGCAATTCTGTAAATGTCTATAATTCTGGAGATGTTTGTCAAATAATGTCCATTATAAACTTATCATCCACTTAAAATTGACAAATTGTAGAGTAGTGCAGAGTGTCACTGAGAATTGTACCGCATGCCATAGATTACCAACTCCTGATACAGACTTTTTTTTTTATCATGCCAAATATATTTTTCTCAGATGTAATTTTTTTTGTTGTCATAACTTTTTATTTTATATTGTACATGCTTTGTATTTCTTTTTTTTTTCTGCACTAATTTTTAAATATATTTAGTTGGATAAATATTTTACTTCATATCTTTTTCATAATAAATGTCTATGTTCATATTTCTTATACACAAGGTCTGTTCGAAAAGTATCCGACCTTTAACCGGAAAAAATATTTTATCTACTTTGGATTACGATCCTAATTAAATTTAAAGTAGACCCCTTACACTTTCACACACTTAGCCCCACATTCCTCCCCAATCAAAAACTCTTCCGGAAGGCCTTTTTTGGAATAGTGTTTAACTCCGTCGTTGTGTTCTGCCTTATCATCTCTATTCTGAAAACAGGATCATTTCAAAGGCATTTTCCTCTCCAGGAACAGCCAGAAGTCAGGTTCAGCATTGATAGTGTCCAGTAGGTCTTGTGCAACTGCAATAAGGAGTTTTTCTTTTCCACTGACAGAAGGTTGGAAACAAATTTTGCAGCTGCTCTGTGCATGATCACACAAAATTGCATGTGGAAAATCTGTACTGATCTCAACTAGATCAGTAGTCTCTCGTACCCGTAAATGACAATCTTTCATTATCAGATTTTACACCTTTTCAACAACAGCTGTATTTCGAGTGGTATATAGTCTCCCAGAATGCTGGTCACTCTCTACCAACATGTGGCTTCTTTTGAATTTGTTAAACCCCTCTGTAATTTGTGTGACCCCCATAGCATCATCTTCAAACACTTACTGAATCTTATGAGTTAGTTCATTTAGAAAAATCACCCAGCTTTAGATAAAAAATTTGATGCAGTGCCTCGGCTCAAGTTGTTCAGTCATTTTTAGAGAAATAAAAGCTGATGAACATGTATAACAGCACTTCACTTGACTGCCTGCAGGAAATGACTGGTACACAAGGAAAAAATTCACACATGAGCTTTAAGCTGTCACCTCTAATAATACACAGAGGCCAAGTTTAAAATACCTACTGTGTGAGAGAAAATTCAAGGTCAGATATTTTTTGAACAGACCTTGTACGACTGGAATAACCTAGCTACAGAATTCATGGACTAGGTTATTAATGTTAATTTTGATTAAGAACCATGAACTAACTTTTATATATCTATGAAATGATTCTTTCAAATAGTTTTTATGACAACACAATAAAATGTATGCATATTGAACTATGCAAAATTATTATCAAAGTGATAATTCTTATTTTTTGAAAAATAATAAATGGTTAAAACTTTTACGACGACATAATCAAAAAAAAAAAAAAAAAAAAAAAAAAAAAAAAAAAAACCTAAACATTTGCAAATAGAAAAATATGCTCATACATTTCAAGGAAAAATGAATAGATTTAAACCATTTGAAAGAAATGATGTTAAGAGTAAATAAGTTTGGAAGCACCTACAACTACAAAATAAACTTTTCTAAGGTAATTGTAAAAGCATGAAGTTTCAGTTTATAAACTTACAGATGAAACCAGTACCTTTTATTTTACACATATTTATTATTTTTTCTTGTAAATTAATATACATTAAACCATTTAAGACTTCAAGTATAAACAAACTACTTTTGCTCCAAACAGAATTGAAGCAGTATAAATATATATCACTTTGAATGCCTAGAAGCTGAATTCAATACAACATGCTAGATTATTGAAAATGTCCCATGAATGAGCAGAGCAACATAGTTATTTACAGAGGAATTTTTCCAGAACAGATTCAGCGATTGGGCAAGTACTAACTCTCTAGTATTATATGTTCAACCAACCTATTTTCTTTCAATAAGGCCAATCTAAATATCAATATGACACTTATGCAATAACTCCATGTGAGTGATATATTGCCAAAGATTTTGCACCAGTCATGAGTACCTATTTGTTATCTTAAAGACAATTGGTAAAATTTGTTGAATTCACCAAAGATATGATGTTGATACAGAAGTACTAATAACACAATACTATTACAAATAAATACAATTGAAGAAGTAACAAAAAAGGCTGAACAAAGTAACAAGATATATTTTATTTAAAATACATATAATGAATGAGAAATGAATCTATGCTTTCAAAACTTCTTTTACAGAATTTGAGTAATTTATGTTGGGCAGACATATTCAGTTTTATAATATATTTATGAAAGTTTTTATATATACAAGTTTTACATTTACTTTTTACCCAGCTGAGAAAATTTGCATACTGACAGCACCATCAATCCATAGCTGGCAGTTTTGTCTATTTATCTGTTTATTATAAACAAGCTTAAAAATGTAGCACATTAGTAATGTTTTAAAGATGAGCTTCAAATAAAAGGCATGACAAAAAGGATGAAACTATTTCAGGCAATCCTAATGTATAACTTTGCTTTTGTATTTTATCAAATAAAAACTACTTTCTCAATGGACTACAACAGACAAAAATTAATATCTTATTTTAAAATAATAATTACTTTACATAAAAATTCAAACTGAAAATACACAAATGAGGAACTTTACACAATTATTTAAAATACTTTAACATCTGAATGGCAAGAATATTTAAATAAACATGGTAAAATTTAGAGCAAAACAATCTAATTTAGGCAAGATATACAGTAATGAAGGGTATCTTTCATACAGAAATTAAAATGTATCAATCTTGTTTTGATACAGCTAAGTTAAAAAAAAAAAAAACCAAAGTACTTTAGAAACAAACATTAATAAAAAAAAATTCTGAAAATTTTCATCAAGTTTTGAAAATAATGCTAAATATCATATGGAATTTATTTTTTTGGTGGACGCCATCGATAGCAGTCAATATGATGAAATAGCAAATCAGTAGTGACTGGATTTCGAATACTCTCACAGACACCTGAAGTGATAAAAGAGAAGAGAAAACATTTCAGTAATTTATATCACATAGACCACATTATTATTTAAATTCTCATAACACTTAAAAATTAAAGAAAAAATTTAAATAAAAAATTAATTAAATTTAAAGATCATTTCAAAAGCTTACCCATTGCTGTTTTGTAAGCATTTGGAAAAGATTTGTCAGTTCTTTCTCTCATGAAGACCCATTGATTATTTTCATATTTACATTCAATTATTTTTTTGTCCATAGCCCTTAAAGCTTTATTCATCTAATGGAGAGAAAATATACTATTAGCACTAATTTTTGAATAAAAGCTAGTAATCTCTAAATAATAATTTATCAATCTAGTACAAAAAAAAAAGTTTTTTCTTAAAAGAAATGTTTTTTAAAAATGCTTACAACAGGTTAACACATTCTTTGCTAATTTTGATTATTTCACACTCATGCTTTTTTTAAATAATATTTAAATTCTAATAAAATAACTTTGTTAAACAACATAAATAAGTATAAGGCACTATTTTAGTGAAGTTTTGTTATTGTGTAAAATATAGGAAAATAAATTCTGTACTTGTCAGTTTTACCAATGGTTTATAATTAATTGTCAAATTTGATAGCATTTATTTATACAGCAGAAATCAAAACAAATAAAGAGTAGTGAAATTAGTTTGTGAGGACTGAAAAGGACAATTTTCAATATATCACCAAATGAAAATAAAACTATTTCAACTTCTTTCATGAAGGGAATATTATGCTCTTCATCAAAATGGGAACAAAAAAGTTTAGATACCATCACATAAATTATTTTGAGATTTAATGTAAAAAATTCCTAAAGTAAGAGGATTTCTTAAAAATAAGAATTTATATTTTGGAAAAAAAAATAATAAAAGAACAAGTCATTTCCCTATTTTAATTCAATTTTTTTTCTTTTTAGTGTAGTATTTTCACTTGACAACATTTTCTTTAAGGAGTTAAGGTTAGAGATAAAATCAACAAGTACTAAGAATTCCAAGCACATTGATCAAAATTATATATTTTTTGAGTTAAAATGTTTACCTTGATCTCAGCAAAAGGTTCACTCATGCCACCCACATATAAAAGCCCAACTTTAGTAGGAAGAAGACTAAAGAAACAATAATAAATTTGAGAAACATTTTTTTAAACATAATTTATTTTAAATCAGCTTCAGTTATTACTAAATTAAAATATTCATAAGAATAATTTGTATACGTAATCAACACATTTTAATGAAAAATTGAATTTTGATGCAACTTTATATAATCTTTACCCAAATGGGTGTGAAATGATGTTAGATATCACCGTAAAAGCAAAATTCTTTTTTTTATACTAGAGGTTCTTCAACTGTGGTCCGTGGAACTCTGAGGGCCCTTAGTACCTTTCTAGGGTTTTTTTAAAAAATAAATTTATTTGCAAAACTCCTCATGCTCCACATTGCATAACATGAGGCTTACAGACATAAGTGGTAACAACATTACAAAACAATAATAATGACAAAAAAAAAACATTATTAAGAAAAAAAAAACATAAGGGAAAAAAAACACAAAAGGGGGAAAAAAAAACATAAAGAGCCAAAACTAAAATAAAGGAAGGAAGGAAATACACAAATATAAAGAAAGGAAAGTATCTGTAAAATTTTAAAAATCTATACTGTAAACAAATTTTCTCAAGACATTAAGGCTTTCAGAACAATTGACTAACAAAGACAAAATGGGTGGCTAGGGGGTTGGCAAAGGTTTTTCCTTTAATGTTAAGGTTTCCCTCTTTTACTGAAATAGCTCACGGAAAAATTGAAAGATTAGTTATTTTAGATTAGATCACTAAATTGTCCCCAATGAAAAAACTCCACTGGAATACATATTTCAATCAAGAAAGTTAATTCTCTCTTTTTTTTATTGTTTGCAACTATATAGCCATTATTACAACATAAATTCAGTGGTGCAACAACTTATGAGGGCCAAAGCCATCTCAGTATATGTGACCTTGGGCACTAAGGTGCATGAGCAGATGCCTTAGTCAGTTTGACGTGAAAACCCTCCAGTGTTTAGTTCCCAAACAAGCTTGGTATTCATTTATCAATCTCCTGAAGGGATGAAAGGCTCATTATTACAACATAATATTTTCAAAAAATGTAAAGTAGAAATACATGTGCAAAGATTAAGAAATGAAATCATAGAGTGCCAATATGATAAATGTGTTCAAAATTTGGGGGTCTGTGACATCAGGCTGATACGTAAAAGGGGGGGGGGGCGGGCTGCAGCATTCGAAAGTTTAAGAATCACTGTTTTATATAATACATATATGCAACATAAATTTTCAGAAACATTATTAAAAATTACATCCAACAAAACAAATTCCTAGTTTCACATAAATAACAATAAAAAAAAAGTTATTGAATATTGTTTAGAAACAAAATTATGCAATTAATTTTATGTATAATTCACTTTATACAGCAATCTTAAACTATACAGATCAATATAGTTCCTTCTAAATCAGGTGAGCCAAAATAGTACAGTGGTGCCCTAGGGAGCCGCAGGGTCATTTTTAAAAGGGCACAGTGAAATATTTAAAAAGTTAATCTGTTACTTATAAATGTCACACTACTACTCAGCTAGAAAACCATGGGAAAACTTTTGTTCAAAAAGAGTTGAAAAAGCTTGGAAAATATTTTTTTTAAATAATAGGATGCTATTATTAATGAATACAAAATACATGTTCAAAAGTCTATGAATTTCTTAACATTTTAAAAACTTCTTTCTTAAATCACACCCTAGCTCATGAAAGAAACAACACTCAGAAAATATTTATTACTTATACATTATTATTATAGTATATAAAATTACAAAAATATTCTTGATATTATTGCTTTAACAATAGTTTTAATTAATAATATTAGTGTATAATTATTAATACTGCTATTAGTAAGCATTTATTTTTCAAGCTTTTAACGTGTTTAAACCACTGAATTGGGAAATAATTGGCTTATTGTTCTGTCATTCAAGTGGGACTTAAGCCTTTTTGAATGATTTTCTAGGTATGTAACCATTTCATTAATAATGGATTCAGAACTTATATTCTTTATATTCCTCAGAGTTTCACTAACGGGAAAGGGGATGGTAGGCCAATCATAAATCTGGTTAAATACCACTTTTTTAAAAAGCAGATTTCAGTCTGTAATGTTTATAAATACTGCAGCATCCATCTTCTTATTGTTTCCAAAATTTTAATTTATTTTATTCTTCAGGGTTTAAATCCGTTATCTCTCAAAAAGAGTATATTAAAATTTTACATATGTAGTAAATGTAGAAATATATTTTTGCTTTCATATAATTGTCTTTGTGTACTTAAGAATTTTTTTTATTCATACTTGAATAATCAAGAATAAAAATCTGATTCATAAATAATCAACACAACAATACCAAATTTTAAAATTACATATAAAATATATGAAGAATAGATAAAACCTTTGTTTTGAAATAGATCTCAAACAAAAATTAACTTTAAGTTTTCAGTAGTGATCAAAATGTAAGAATTTACAACAATCAAATTAAGAGTGGAAGACAGCATATTTTACTCACCCCATTCCAGTCCGCTGTTGTATTACTAGTTTGAAGTCTACTGAGTTTAATTCTGGAGGTTTCCATTTTAAGACACCAGGACAACGCCCAGTTACATAAGGCTTAAAGATAAAAATTTTTTTTTCTAAATATTTAAAAAAGGTATTAAACATTAAAAAGAATTTACATTTATTTATCTTTCTTTAAGTAGTTTTTCACCCTCTTTTTATAACTTAATACAAAAAAATTTAATTTCATAATCTGAAAATAGTATAAAATATAAAACAGCAAAATTTTAGAGATGATTATGGCTATAGATACAAGATATTAAACAACTGCCTGAAGGAGTTCCACATATAGTCTGACACTATATGTTTTATTCATCAAATGCTTGATTACACAAAAAATATATTCTACTTACATCTGGAACAGGTTGAAATATAAGACCATCTACTTCATGAGACATCTCTTTTCTAAATTTCTCTCCTAATATCTATTAAAAAAAGGTTAACCAGTTTTACTTTTTTAAATTGATGGTTTAAAAAAAAGAGACATTCAGAGAAACACATTTTGAAAAAATCTAAAAATCCTTTAAATAAAAGATTAAACTATTTTCATTTATCATTCAAATTTATTTATTAAGAATTTAAAATATACAGCAAGTACATAAAAATTGTATCATTGAAGTAATGTATGCACTTTTATAAAAATATAATTTCTGCATGAAATGCAGATTTAGTAATATTACCCCAAATACAAACTTAGATTTACATTTGAAACAATGTGGATATTTTGAAGTTGTGTGTGTGTGTGCGAGAGAGAGGGAAAGGGCACACACACATATGAAGCATTGGAGAGTAGAAAATTAAATGTTATTTCATAAATAGGAGTAAAAAGAAGGAGAAAAGGTTTGTAGGAAAAAGAATTGTAGTTTAAAAAACTTTTTAAGTTTTTCCTCTTGGGAAATTGTACACATACTGATAAACCACAATTTTATGTACTACCTATCATATTAATATTATAAAAGAGAAAATTATCTTGTTATTTAGATTTAAAAAAATCAATACAAATACTCATATTTTGAAAACTACTACAACATGCAATTTAAACAGAAGAGACAAAAATTAAAAATTTGTCATTTAGATCAAAAGCTTTCAGCAATTATTAAATAAAGATCTATTATTTCTGCAAAAAAAGCTAAGAACTCCTAGCATAATATTGAGATGCTTATTTGGAAGCCAAATGCAAAAAATAAGTCTAAAAAATATGCAAAATCATGTCAAAAATATTAAGAAAACATCAATGTTTTAATATAAGAAATAAAAAGTTTAAAGATTCATTGCTCTTATTTACTTGTATACAAAATTAAGTGCATCAAAAAACCTTTCTTGAAAAAAAGCAACTTATATTTTTTGAAGCAATTCTTAATATGGTATTCTTTTCAAAAACCTTTGTTTTAATTTATTTATTAAAACAAACACAGTAAATAAATCTAGCTTTTTTTTCTCTAATTGAAATATACATATAAAGTATTAATCCAATTTTGCTCTTAATTTGAGAAAAATGTATAATAGATTACAATTGTATCTGCAATAAGCATACAAAACTAAAAATAAGTATATAGATTTTGTTTTCAAATAAATTTCACCTGTTTTGCCGATGTAACATCCCAGAAATCTTTTGCTCTTACACTGAATGGTTCCTTCATGCGATCAATTTTCCCAATCACCATAGCATCTCTTCTAGGTTTAATTATTTCTTTTGCAATGCAAAGAAATCGACGTTCAAAGTCTGTTTGTCCAACATCTTGTGACTAAAACAGTTGGCATGGCAGGAAATTATTATTTAAAAAGGTTTACAGAGCAAGTTTAAAAATTCAAATTACAATTGAACAAAATTCTAATAGTATGAAACAAATATAATTATTAGTATGTTTATTCTAGACAACAGGTTCTTAAACTTTGTGAAAAAAACACTTTACCCTCTCACTTATAATGCAAATAGGAGCACATAGACATCAAGATACAACGTACAGTGGGTCTCGGTGGTCAAGTACCTGGGCTTACACTTAGATAGCCGCCTAAATTACAAGAAACACATTTACTATCTAGCAGAAAAGTTCTGGAATAGAATTCATTTGGCCTCCTCTCTCATTGGGAGGGGGTCACTGCTATCTCTAGAAAATAAAAGTAATCTTATACAAGCGAATTTTGCGCCCAGTAATAACTTATGCTTCCCCCATCTGGGGGGCTGCAGCCACCACTCACATGAAGAAAATTCAAGTAGTACAAAATAAACTGCTTCGCATCATAACGAACACACCTTGGTACGTTCGAAATGATGTGATACACAACGATCTACATATGGAGCCGATATCTAATTACATCACTAAGCTATCTAGAAATGTTTTTCTTTCCATCGAAACACACGACAACCCCATCATCATAGCACAAACACTTTTCACGTATCCTCACCCTAAAATTAACTATGCATACTCTAGCACGAAGTGGAGAAATCTGCTCCGTCCACCCTAACACAACAAGCAACTCATTCATACACCTGTAAACAACACACACCAGCTTCCCGCTGCATCCTGACAGGTGGTGAGAGGCGAACAGTCACCTGACTGCTCCTTTTCTTTGATTGCTGATGCAATCCTCCGTTTTTCCTTCCATGCGCTTCCACCATGTTTTTCTCCCTGGTTCGTCCGCTCTGCAGGTCGCCACCGCTTGGGAGCCTTGTCCTACGCCCCCCTGCGCTGGGGGCCACTTGATTTGTTTATTTTTTCTTCCATGGTCTATCTGTTTCGCCCACCTTGGGCAAAAGCGCTGCACGCTGAAGGCCCGCATACATCTAATTTTAGTTAGTGGACATCTAGATATTGAAATAATTTTGAATGGTGAAGCTGCTGAAATTTTCTTGTGCACCAATATTAAATTGTTGAGTAATCTCTTGCACTGTGGCCAACCAATCGGCCACAGTGCAAGCGAGTTGATTCATTCACACTTGAGATGAGGTTATTGCTGAAATCAATGTACTTATGGTACACATGAAAATTGCACAGCTTATACCACTTTCAAGACAAGAGTAACCCCTCCATGGCCTATTGGTTGAGCTTTAATAATTTGTTCACAACTAACTGTGCTCTTAGATATTTCAACTGACCTAATACAGCATTAGGCTAAATGATTCTAATTGAATGATTTTTTCAATGTTAGAAAACTGCTCATGACATTTGTTTTCCATTCACATAGCTGCACACAGTGCTAAGTTTGTTACTTCTGGCAAAAATGACACTGTGTGCAGCTATGTGAATGGAAAATCTAATCCAATTCCTCTCATGTGTATGAATAAGTAATTTATTTTTTTCTTTTATATGTTTCTAATTTAAATAATAAAAATTAAACAAATAAACAATAATCTGCATTAACATGGGTTGAAATATTTATAAACAAAAGCCATTTATAAATGTATCAATACTTCAAAATAACTTAATTTTTTAAATATTTTAATATAAAATTCTTAAGGTCAAAGTATATAAATAGACCAAACATTTACCTCAAATTTAACTATGTCATAAGCAAGATATCTTGGAACATCTTTACCATCTACTTTATCTATTATCATTTCCTGAAATTATTTATAAAGCACTCTATTAATTATGCAATAAAATCTAAGTTGAAAAAAGTGAATGGCATTATTATAATCAGCAATTTGTGTCAAAGAACATTCAATAAAGATACACAAGTAAGAAAAATACAGAAATACTATTCTACCTTTCAAATACAATTCTTGAAAAAGTTTAATATTTAAAATGCATTTATTTTGAAACATGATTGATTTCAAATTACGCAATTCTGTCACACTTATTCTACAAAGATATATTTCATGTTAGTGCAGTCTTCCTATATTTTATGAGGGAAAAAATGTTTGACACTAAGAAAGGTACTTTTCCTTATGTGTAATATCTTTTAAAAACAAAATTTAAGTTTCAAAAATAAACTGAGCAAAAATAAGTACAATTAATTTAGTCTTCAAAAAATTTACATTAAACCTATAATCAGGATTTTTCAAATTTATAAAAATGAATAAAGTTTTAGGAGACACTAAATTTTATATATATATCTTTCACTCCTTTTTCATTAGTAAAAAAGTAATAACAATTACGCCATCTAAGAGAGTGTTAGCAAGGTGTTCTTCTGGTTCTTTGCGACGAGGAAATCTTAGGCCATCAACTTTAAAAACAGAATTGTCTCTATCTATAAAATATATTTCATCTTCTCCATCTATAAGCATCATGTACCTAGAAGAAAGCAAAATAAAGTTATTTAACTCGTTAATCAACGAATTCTCTTCGAATATTCTACACAATTTTAATTCTTTCAATAAACATAAAAACAGTCAGGTTGAATATATTTTGAAAACAACAACTCAGCATGAATTATAAAATGATTGCATTATATATATACATTATACCATATTGTTAAACTATTTAATCACTCAGTATCAATTCTCAAAATATTATACAATAATTAAGAGGTTCTTCAACTTATTAATATAAACAGTTTCTAAAGGAGACATCGGAAGAAAATAAAATTGCTTGAAATAACTAAAAAAGAATGCATGGTTTATACCCTAAGGATGAGGTTAAATGATTTTGTAAAAAGTAAAGAACTTTTTTGGCAAGACAATAAATCTTTAAAAAAATATTTAAGTAATAAAAAAGATAAATTTAATGAAAATTATGAAACAAGCATGTACTATTTCTGGAACAGTTTTTGGATGAATTAGAATTTTTTGTAACAAAAGACAAATTTTTTCATTAATACATTTTTGAACTGTAAAATGAACTATTTTATCTTTCGCAAGGTGTTTAAATATTATTATGATCAAAAAGTACCAGGAATGCTATTACTAAACAAAGGATACAAACTTTTTGGTCAATATTTATTACACTTCCTCTGATTATAATTTTTTTTATTTTTCTTCAGCCTCCCCCCCTTCCCAATCCTCAAGCACACTTTGAAATAATTTCATGAAATTCTTTAAAGTTTGAATCTAATTTTCTCTTATTGCATTAATATATTTAACACATTAACCAGGAAAAGGCAATTTCAACCATGGAGAATCACATGCTGCCATATCAGGTGAGTATGGAGCTGGTTGAATGCTTTGTAAAAAAATCATGAATAATAATGGCATTGTGAGAAGGCACATTACGGAATGCAAAACAAATAAGCTATCTCAAGCTAAGGTAGCTATTAGCGAACTACTTCCCAAAAGTTAAGAAAAACACTCAAATAATAGTGTCTACTGACTGTCAAAAGTGAGTTTTGAAAATTAAAGAATTAAATTTCTTCTCATTAAAAACAAATTTATTTTTAGGTGGTAACATTAAATAAATTCCTGTGCGGTGCGACATGTTTATACAAAGTGTAAAAATTTTTGATAAGAAGTTGAGTGCTATAAAACAAGGGGAAGTTTTGATGGGTCAATGCTCCCACCAAACTAACAGATTTTTTTTAAGAGTACAGATTATACCTTAGTGCTTTCATCAATGTGCTTTTCAAAAAATATCCCTCCCCCCCTCCATAAATATCTGTATATGCCACTAAACATTTCTAAATATCTGATACATATGCATTGAAAGGAAAACATTCTGAATAACTTTAATCATATTATTTAATTAAGCATAAGTCTTTCAATTTTAAAGCATGCCAAATGTCTTCCATCCTCTTTAATATTTAAATTTGAAACTTACCACAATCCTGATTCTTTGCTAAAAGGCTAACATAAATCATGATTCAAGTTGCTTAATTATAAAAATTAGGAATAGCATGTTTTAGCCCTTTAAATGCATGGCATAAAAAATGCACAATATAAACCATTAAAAACAGTAATTTCTTGAACAGTAATTAATCAGAGCATTACTTGATAAATTTGGACATTACAAGAAAAAGTGTAAAAACATCCAACAAAGTTTATTATATTACAATAATTAGAATCACATTGGCTGTAAGAAAATGCAAGAATTTCAAAACTTTACTTTTGCTACAAAATGTCAAAAAAAGTATAAATATCAATTTAATATTGTACCAAAAATTAGATTTTGGGCATTAATATTTAGCAGTCAAGGTAAAATGAGCATAAGATCATTAATTTTAAGTACCCTGATGTACAATGCAATTCATTTTTAAAAAAATAAGAACTGCAATTTTCTTTTTCTATGAAAATTTTATAAATTGTCAAAATAAAAAATAACTTAAAAAAGGATCATTATTAACTGCAGAATATAGAATTACAGAACAGAGAAACATTAAGCATTAATTACCTTGTACCATCTGCTTTCCAGCTAACTTTGTAAGGTTTTGAATGCAAAAATTTTAAATTATTTATATCCATGGACACAGGCTGTGAACCAGGAAAACCAGACCTACATATGAATAGATAAACAACCTCATTACGAGAAGAAGAAAGTATAATTCATAAGTAATGTCTTATAAAAGCAATATTTAAGAAGAAAATATTTTTTACACAAACATTACATGCAGTTTTCAAAAGCAATGATGATGTAGGCACAGTTGCTTTCTTAACATTTTATACTATGGAACACTGAAAATGCAGTAACAAGGAGTAGCCAGAAAATAGTGTTAATTTCAAAGTAAGTGCATTTCACCAAGTAATATAAATAAAGCAAAAAATGCATAGTTCTCTACAACACATTGAGTGAAACATAAGGAACCAGTATATTAGGCAATATTCATGCAATTACATCAGCCAGGGAAATTTCAGCAGATATAATATGAGAATTAACATTGTACTTTGAAAGTTACAATAAGGGTATTAGTGATGGATCATGTAATTTTGAACCTAGGTCAAATGACAAAATTATTGCAGTTTTATTTCTTGTCTTGGAAAGCATAACAGCTAAGGGACATGAGAATAATGTGACAAAGGGCTCTAGGTCACTACCAATAGAGGCCAATTTTGATGAATAATTTCAGAAAAGAGCAAATATGTCCACATATCGAATTTAGGATACCACCCGGACAAATCGATGATCAATGGCTGTGGCAAGGATGGTTTTAACAAGGAAATATATGTGGTGCAATCAGCACGACGTCCGTATACATGGATTGATGCATACACCGACAAGTGATGATGGCCTCTGCCACCATATTGCAGCATGTGCAGGACACTCTTCTAAATTGAATAAAACCATTACCCGACAATTGGCTGCTAATGGCCTGTATTCATGATGTATGTTAAGATGACTGCCACTGATCCCACAGCACATAATGATGCCGGGGTAAAATGATATGGATTGTAGAATGGCAAAGGATTCTTATACTTCTGTTTATCCAACGTTAGTTGTTGTGTATGAGTCTGGCACTGATATGATGAATCCTATGGAATGTCTCATAGTATGACAATGCTGCACCCTGTTTATGGAACCATCCTGTATGATAGCAGGCAACCTTTGATTCACATTCTAGATGACAGCTTAATAATACTTGAAATATGTGACACACTTACCTTTCTTTGTGGCTACTCAATGCTTTTTACAAGCAGGACAGCTTCTAACTGCACAATACATGCCTCAGTCAATAAGCTATTCAAATGTACAGATGCTTCCCTGAGTACCATTCTTTCCAGATCTCTTATCAAATCAAAACATTCAGAAAACAAACTAAAGCAAATGGTTTGCAAAAAAAAAGCGCCATTCGTATTCTCATTAACTCTGTACTTAGACACCTTACTTTGAGTGTAACTATTAACAATGGTCCTACAACACACTGATCTGACATTCTTGCACTGTGTTTCAAGTATCCTTTCACTTTAAACATAAATTATCCTTTGTTGTCTACTTCTTGATATTGCATTTTCAATATCAGATAGTGTATATTGTACATATAATACTATTTCTTTTTAATGACAATGTGAAACATCACACAGAATTAACTGAAAGTTAAACTTGGGAATATTTATTAATTTATAACTAAAGTTCATCAGAGTTCACCAAGACAAAGATCTTGTGATATGTTCAATTTATTCATGATGAAAAACAGTTGAATAATTAAACAAAAATTTTACACAAATAAATTAATTAAAGCAAATATTGTATAGTAGATAATAAATCCAAATTCAAAACAGCACATAAGAAGAAAACTTAACAAATTCTTTAAACTTTTATTAAATAACTTTTTAATTTGTCAACTTTCTTGGATGAGCACAAAGTGGTTCTCTACATGTACAGTAAAATAAGGCAAAATAATATAGCAGTTTGAAAATTAATATATATACATCTGAACTTATAAGGTAATTATATTTCATTTCTAAAAAATTATCCTCCCTCAGTAAGAATTTGAAGCATCTAATTACACATAAATTCAATGATAAACAAGTGCTCTAAGAATTGAATTAATAGATACCCTTTCCATCCACACATATCCTGGCATTTTCGTTGAATGCGAGAAATGTGAGCTAACTCTGAAATGGTTGATACTCCAGGTACACCTTCCATGAAAACAGGATTCTAAAAATAAAGAAACAATAAAATATAACAGCTGAAAGTAAATCAAATGTTTTCAGAGAAATTATATAAATAAAAAGGGGAGAAAAAACCACCTTTCTGTGAAATTCTTTACGTTTCTTTGCAGGAGGTCTATCTTTCCCTCCTTTCCCTTCATTTATAAACTTTCCATCATCGTCAACATCATCATCCTCTAAAATTGTCAATAAGAGAAATAGATCATCTGAATAAATTTTCTAAAATAATATGTTGTTTTAAAAAAATCACATTTTTACAAGTAAAAGGTAAAAAACAAGGTTTTGAGCAATTAATTTATTCATATTAAATTGTGAAGGGAGAGAGATAGAGCATAGAGATTTGCAAATTTAAACAAAATGCTTATTAGGGAACGACCATCATAATGTTTTACAAAAAGTCAGGAAGGAGGTCAAATATGAAATTTCTATAATGGAAAGTTTACTTATCTAATTCACAAGCTTAGGAGGAATGGGGAAAAAAAAAAGGTAGAATATTAGAGGAATTTTTATATTTAAAATACAGACATTTTACTACTAAAATTCAAATATTTAAATGATTAAATCAAACTCAGTGGCATAACAGCTCGTAAGGGTAAAGGCCTACTGTTCTCATCTCAGTTTTCATGACCTTAGGCACTGAGGTGCATGAGCAGATATTCCGGTCAGGTGGTCAGCCTGACACGAAACCCTGGTCAGGGGTTGGTAACCATTTAGCTGTGGATGTGTCAAACCAATCTACCAATATGATTCAGCATGCCACACAAGACATCTTTTAAACAATTTGATTCTCACGATAATGCTTGCAGAATTTGAGAATAGAGGTTAATAATTTAATTTACAGCTTTATTATATGTTAATAAATCATTTAAAAAATAATATATTAATAATCACAATATCATGTACAGATATTTCTTAACTATTTCTTCAACAAAAATAAAAATTGTACACATATTATGTAATTTTAAACATATTTATTAAAACAAGAAATAAACAACATAAAATATAAGTATTTCCCTTCATTACAGTTAAATAAAAAATTTAATGCAAACCTAGTGCTTGCACAGTTTTACACTTTAATATTGCAAAATCAAGGGTATATTGTGTGATTTTCAATTTAACATAATTCTAATCACTCAGCTGTTAAACAATTTCTTTGTATAAGGAATTGTTTATATAAGAATTTTATATAAGGAAAGATTTTTTCACTTAGGAATGTAAAACGAAAAGCAGAGTACATGCAATTTTCTCACTTTAAACAATTAAATCTCTCTGGCAATGACATTCAATAATTTATAAAATAGCTATAAATTTATCTTTGAAGTTATCTTTCGGATTTTTTTGTAAATGTCCATAGTTCTGAAGACGTTTGTCAAATAAGACCCATTACAAATTTATCAACTTCCACCCACTCAAAAATTGACAAATTTGTAGAGCAGTGCAAAGTGTCACTGAGAATTATACTGCATGCCATAGGTTGCTGACCCCTGCCCTAGGTGTTTAGTAACAGAGCAAGTTTGATGCTCATTTATCAATCCACCGAAAGGATGAAAGGCCAAGTCGACTTTGCCCAGTCCAGGGTTTGATTCCAAGATTTGTGGCGTGGAAGTGCGATACATTACCACTTTTTAAACAACTTTTCAATTTTGATCCTAAATGCTCTTTCAAAAAATAAATACAAATTTTAGTTATTGGAATATACTTTTCAAAAGGCAAGGATTTTTTTTAACACAAAATATACCTGCAATACATTTACAGGCAACCAGAAGGGCATTCGATTTCTTTTTAAAAATTACATTGTGAATAATAATATGCAATATTGATATCAAAATAAAATGCAATACTAATAAGTTATAATAAATTTAAAAATTCATAAAATGTACATTAAATATAAATAAGAATTCATTAAAAAATAAAATACCATTGCACCATTCAGGAAGAGGAGGAGCAGGAAATGCATCATTGACATCACCGTATCGCCTAAATAATTCTTGAAGGTAATCTGCTTTATAAATACCAGGAGGACGTGCCTAAAAAATTCTATAATTAATATTTCATTCCTGTAAGGCAGGGGTGTCAAACTCACGTCCCGAGGGTTGCATGCGGCCCACAACCAGCATTTTTGCAGCTCGGCTAATATATTTGAAATATTATAAAATAAAATGTCAAAATTTTTCCCAAATTAGAAAAGATAGAGAAAAAATGTCAAGTGTTAGGATGTACATATTGAATTTTCTTGTTCTTTTATATTTATTATAATATATTATCTGAAAAAAAAACTATGTTTCTACGAATTTTGATTTTTTTGTGGTCCACCTTCAGTTAAACCTTGTTTATTTGGCCAAAGTCAGCCTTTGAGTTTGACACCCTTGCTGTAAGGTGTAGTATTTGGCTATATACCATCATAAAAAAATAAAAGATCTCAGCATGTGAAAAACGAAATAAAACTAATTGGTACCTGACTAAAATATGTAACAGCTGCTTCCACACTAAAAAAAAAAAAGAAAAATTTATTATTAAACAGTGAAAAATACTTTTATCATGCAAATAAAATAAAATATTTTTGCTCTCATGTAATAAAATATTTTTGTAACATGAAAAAAATAGTAGTTCTTATGAAAACTATTCAAAAACACAAAAAAGGTAAAACAAACAAAAATAATTTATAATGTTATATATAGTTTTATTTTTATGTTAAGCATAAAAGAGCAAAGGGAGAGTACAGTAATTTTTTGATAAATGCTACTGTGATCAGTACTTAATTAAACTCACACTAGTAGCATAAAATAATTTAAAATACTATGCTTCAAAATGATATTTATTGACAATATTGCAAGAAATGTCATTCCAATGAATACCATTTAAAAATAAAAACATTTTTAAACAATTTCCGAATGTTAAAAAAGTCAAATCAATGAAGTTTAAAAATGTACACAATTAAGCTACTGAACTAATATAAAAGACAACTTTATAACATGTATTAAAAAATATAAGCTCTTTATAAACTTTAAAAATTTGCCTCTTATAATATTTCCATTAGATAGTTATAATATAATAAAAAGGAGTGTGAATACTGTAAATTATCCTTAATATAACTATTATAATCAAGATAATGTATATTTCTTCTTTCTAATAACATACATTTGTTTCACAATACCTTTTCTACACAGATGGAAAATGAAATCTAAAATAACACTGCTTTAAAGTATAAATGACAGTTCCTTAATAATTTTTGTACTGCAATATAATGGAAACCAATATTTTTGATCACTTATATCATTTATATTTCATTGTAAAAAATATTCAGAATACTGCAAAAGAATGGAGCTAGCTATTAAAAGTTAAACTGGTTTACAAATTAAAAAAAAATCGAACAAAATTCCTTTAAATGGCATAAAATCCATTTCAGATTTAGAATTAATATCATTTTTAAAATAATAAAAACCATAATGCAATTGAATAATTTCTCAGAACAATAATTTTTAATATGATAAAAATGAATAGTATATTTAAATACCTCCAGGATAAACTTTCAATTAAGTAAGCAACTATCAGAAAACCTGTTCTATTGAAACCATGAGTGCAATGAACACCTATACAAAATAAGAAATTTTTTTTAAAATTTCATAATATGATATATAACAAAGGTGGCCAGCATGTTGACCATGAAACCAATTTTGGTCAATCCTAAAGCTAATTTTTAGATCAGATTTTGAAAATACCACATGCTAAAAGAGCACTTTTTGAGCGCCATGGCAACAAATTGATCGTGACATATTTAAGTAGGGAAACAGTGATGTACTATACAAAAAAAGTTGGCAACACCTGACATAACAATAAAGAAATAATTATACATATATATTCCTTTCACATATAATATATACTACAGAAAGGCACATCATTAAAAAAAATATTTAGTCATAAGACAAAAAATATTATGATTAAAAGTTAATTAAAATATACTGAAATTAACCTATTTTAAATGCTTATCAAAATTCATTAGTCATTGCCAAATCTTGGAAGAATATAAAACTATAGAACAAAGATGAAACTTCATATAAATACATACACTTCAATGATTAATATCAATGATACACTTCAATATACCATGATTATTGTAAGAAAGAAATAAAGTGTTGTTCTAACTTGAAGTGATTGGAAATGTTGGAAATATAGATTTAATTTTTTATAAATCTAACTTAATTTTTTGATGAAAGAATTAAGTGAGCAACATGCAAGAGGTGCGTGAAAAATTCACTGAATATATATATAATTTTAACTTGCCACTTGCAATATAAAATTGAATTATTATTCAGAACTTAGAAAAAAATTATGGCTAATGTCAATAAAACTTGAATTAGTTTCTTGTTCTTGATATTTCATTTCAATTCTGCTATTTTTCAAGTATGCATTTTGCTACTTTAAATCATTTATGGTACTTAAACTGCTTTTTTATTGCTTTTTATGGTTAAGGTAAGAAATCTTCAATTGGTCATTACAAAATTTCTATATTTGAGCCACAAGAAAGATTAACACATTTTAAATATTAGAATTAAATTTTATACATAGCAAGTTGTACATCTAAGGATACAAGAGCTGCAGAGAAAATAAAGAAATTGGAAACAAAGATAATTTTAAAAAAATACATAGTAAAACTTTTTAATTCTAATAAATTGAATACTTTTTTAAAATACCAATTTATTTTGAATTAAAAAATGCTAGTCTCAACACTTTATCTACTACAAAATGCCTAGACACCATAAGAAAATTAAAAATCAATATATTTACAATTTTAGAATAACATCTCAAGACTGATTTTTCTTATACTTTTTTTAATGCTTTAGGTTACTTATTTTTACAAAAGCTCACTTTTTAAGTCCAAAATTAGTTAATACTTATAACAAAAATAAATACTTCATAATTTTTTTAAAACATGAAAATAATTATTTTTATTATTATATGCCTGAAGTTAAATAACTAACAAGGAGAAGGGGAGGCATAAAATTCCCATCTCCAAATCAAACTGAATGCTTTTTCTTCTATTAAAAATTTTGAAATACTTACCAATAACTTCCAATGGATTCTTTGAAATAAATTTCTGGCATATTGCTATAAAGGTATTGGTTTGTTCTGCAGAAGGACATTCACCATGCCTTAATAAAAAGAAAGAAACAAAATAACAAAAAAAATTAAGTAACTTGAAAATATAATTTCTGTAACAAAGAAAACTAAATTACAAATTACTCAATTCACTTAAAATTAAAACACATAAGTGATCTGATAAATTTGTGCAACATACACAAAATGCATATCTTTAATAGCAAATGTAAAGAGTAATAATTTTACATACTGCATCGTAAACACTAGTATCAATGACAGACAAAAAAACTTGAAGTAATAAATAACTTCATGCAAGAAGTTATTTATTACATGCACTGTTAAGATAACAGTTCCTTTTTTATTTACTTTTAATGATTTTAAATGAGTTCCCATATTTTTTCCCCTTCAGATAGAAATTTTATGGCAATAGGTTTGAAGCAACTATTACCTTTTGTTTCCTGATATTGATGCTATAGAAATTCAACTAGACATGATTCTAGATGGTGTCCAGGCCATTCCTTTCTCTACCTTTAACTGCACCAATTTACAAACCACAACATTCTTTCAATGTGTTACATATACGCAACATAGTCTCCAGATTTTTTAAGGAAAAATTATACTCAGCTGTTTATTAACCCTGCAGCTGTCGCGCAGGTCAATGAGTCTTCCAGGTTCACGAAATCTGGGAAAACTATTTATTTGTAACAAATGACCTCATCAATATCTTCCTTTATGACAGTTTTCATGCAAAACAAAATGTATTAGTCCCATATCTCCTCCTTTTATGGGAACGGCAAACACTTTTCTACAATCTCAAAGTACTTGGGGTGACTGAGTTTCTCACGTGACCACTTTTGTTCCAAAATATTTTTTTATGAAAAGGCTACATTTCCCCCTATGAACACCTTAGTGGTTTTGATTGCTGTATTGTATGACTCATTATGGTTAATAAATGTAATTAATAAAAAGACAATATAAATTAATAAAAGGGCATCTGTGCAATCTTTATTGGATGAAATTGAAACTGATCAAGCAAGAGTAGAACCTGTGATGAAATAATGGTTATTAATCCTGATAGTGAAAGTAAATTTGAGAAAAGTGATGAACATGAAACGTTTGAGTTGAAAGGAAAGCTTTCAAATGCTACCAAAAAAAATCCACCAAGAAAGATATGAAGATACAAGTCTACACAAGACACACTGCGTCCTGTCAAAAAAAAAAACACAAGCAAAGAAAAAAGTTCTACATGCTATTTGTAGACCATCAAAGGACAACAAAACAACAATAACTTGAACAAAATCTGACAGTTTTGCCAACAAATATCATTCCTTTAATGAAAACAAAAAGTGTCTGTGATTTGTGACCTTTATTAAGGTCACACACATTTGAAACATTTTAGTTATTAGATTTTTTTCTCAAATAATCAAAGAAAAATTGAAAAGTCGTTAAAAATAGATATGTATATTTTCTCTTAATTAAATTATTCACTGGAATTACAATTTTTATTGTGTACAATAAAAATAATTATAAAAAAGTATTGGGGTGACTCAGTCAACCCTGCTTGGCCATCAACGTTAGTATCGAGTGTGCATCTGTTTCTGAGTGAACAATAGATATTGAAGCAACATGGACGTTGACAACAAACCTCGTAATCTTGAAACATGGTCAAGTAATGAAGATGACATCTGAACTCTTGCACCCTATTCTCCAAACTTCATCAACATCTCAGTATGAGGACTTAGAGCCTCATTAGATCCTCTACACAGTGGATTTTTGAAGGCACCAGGACTTGAACCCATGCCTCAACAAAAACAGCCCCCGCCACAAGTTCAAGACCATACTCATTTAGATACCATAAATATAAATCCATGCTCAAAGCCAAATTTTTTGAGTATTTTCTATTGGAAAATTAATAATCAGAAGAGATTTCTTGGTTTTATGGGTTCATTTAAAATTCCATACCATAATTTTGAAAATTCAGATTATGGGGAAGAAAAAAAAAAGATAAAAAATGCATCATGGTGCAGGGAATCAAATGGAGCACAGAATCTTGATACTACTTGTTGAAACAATATCAGAAAAATCTTTGTACAACAATTATAACAAACACACTGGAAATAAGATAAGATGCAAACAATATTTTCTCTCTATATACTTTAATTTTAAACATTTCATTGGAATATTTATTCATACCCACTACAGCATTAAAATATTTACAGAAATGAACCAGATTATGAGATTTATTATGTTAGTTGATATTCAATAATATTTGGATATAGGAATATTGGAATAGGGGGGGGGGGACTGCGATGTCTCAAAGAACATTTGACAATATTCAAAACTTTTGATATTTACAAGTACTAGAAAAGAAAAAAACATTTTCCTTACAAATATTGGGGGAAAGGGGAAAAAAAAAGGGACTGGCAATTTTTTTAAAATTACTTTTTTGAGTAAAAAACAAGAAATAAGATTGGAATAAAAAAAAAAGTACCTACCCACGACACTGTAGTTTAACATATTTTATATTGCGTCCTTCAATATCCTCCTTGCTATAAAAGCGTGTTGTATTAGTTAAATCTATCCATAAGCCCAGCCTCACCTACAAAAAAATAACTTAAATGAATAAATAAAACATCTAGAAAATTAATTACGCAAATAACATTAAGAGAAATTTAACTCGGCTATAAATATGAAGATATAAAATTTTAGACATGTTTTTTAAAAACACATATATTCAAAAATGAACTAAAAATAACATTTAGGCAAACCTTTTGACTCTGTAAGAGTGATATAAGCATCGCAGGAGTAAAAGTACATTCTTCAGGAACTTGAGAGTTGTAAGAATCATCCAGAGGAGTTTTGAAAGCAATAAATTTATCTAAAAAAAAAGAGATAGAAATATTTGTATGTATATTTTTAAATTATCATATAATTTTTTGTCAAATAAATTTTCCACACTTTAACTTAAAAAATATTTTCATAAAATAAACATATTTCATTTGGCAGACAGTTCAATCAAAAAGGGTCTTTTTTTTTCCAACCCCTCCTTTTAGAATACATGTTTTGATTTTAAAAAAATATAACTCTGAAAGATATTTTTTAAAATTTTTGAGATATAAACTCTTAAAATATTTAATTTAGAAAACAAGATTACACTAAAAAATACATAACTTTAAACCAAAATTGAGAAGATGCTACCTAATAATGAATATTAGAACAAAGCATGCTATTTTACTTAGTGTCATTTATATGTATCAAAGTGTTGAGTATTAATTTAATGGACTGTAACATGAAGTTATTTTAGAAAATCCAAATTTTTTAGTTTAAGATCAACTCATTTATTGATGTGACTTCTGACATGAAGTCTTTCAACCAAACTAAAATCTTTTTACAACAAGCATTAGAGTTGAGACAAAACATTGCTGCGGCAACATTATGCATTGTCATTATTCATTTACAATTTATCAAAGTTATTTTAAAATTAACAAATCACCAAGCTGTGGTATCAACATGCCAAAATAGATTTTTACAGGGGCACTATCAAAGTCTTTCATATAATTTCAATTTTATGTAATCAAAATGAATTTTCTTTTGAATAAAGAAAAAACTCTTAAAGTTGTAGAATTTATCTTTTAAAGTAATTCAGGTCTATTAAATAGGAACTAAATAAGTTCACATATTTAAAAAAAAATTATTTGGAATTTACATCACATATGATAAACAAGTAAAATTTAAATTATAAGAAACTCGAACAAAATTCTTTTTATAACAAACTTATTTTTCTTTTACATAAATTTCAAATAAATAATCATTTGAACAGTTAAAAATCTTGATACAGTTCAAGATTATTTTGAAATTTTTAAAACCACAGAATAGACAGAGAAATAATATATATATATATATAAGCAGAATGAAAATTTAATTTCTAACTAGAATCATGAGAGAACAAGTAAAGCAATTATTTAAAGATTTTGCTGAATTAAGGGGGGGGAGCAATAATACATAAGTACCCAATATTCAAATGAGTAAAAACTACTTCATTTCTTACAGTTGTAAATTGAATATTTTGTAAAAATGCGCTGTTCATGCAGTAAGATTTGTTTTAGCTATATGTAAAAAGATATACTGCAAATTTTGAAAAGTTGTTCCTGTTCTTAATAAAACTGTTTCTGTGGTGCCTGGAGCTTGGAAGTTAGTTCACTTTAAATACATGTTTTTGTTACAGATGCTAAATGTTAGAACTTGATTTTAATGGATAAATAATAAATGAAAAAGTTTGTTCAATAATACAGTTACTTCAATTGTTCATCATATTTTTCTATGTGTTACACTTGTTTTATTTATTTTTATCATTTATGACTAATCATATTTTGATTTAACTTAGGGATTATGGGAAAACCTTAGTTGAAAATAGGTACCATGAATACAAAATTCTGACCTAATTTATTTTTACCTTTAATCACTACCTATATAATTCATTTATTAAACCATTACCTAATTTTTACAATCCTAAACAGAGTAAGATTTGTAAATAAATATACAAATTAAACTTTAAAAACATTATATAAAAATTAATTATATTTAATTACAGGATTTATTCTGGGAAAAAAAAGCACAACATATTATTGAAAAAGACATAATTTAAGAGAAAGGCAAAGATACAGATATTATACTTATTTGAATACATAAAAATATTAAAAATAATTTCAAAAGTAGTATACTAATGTAATGTTTTAAGAGAGAGGCATGAAAGAAAAAGTAAAAAAATAATCCCCCCCCCTAAAAAACTAAAGCCTCTTGAAAAAGTATTTTCAGTTGATGTTTCATATTTTCAAAAGAAATGTATAATATAGGTTGATTCAAAGAGGTTTTTACAATAGTGATCTAAAACATAACAGAATGTCCATTTTTAAGATAAATTGGCACTGAATTAATGTTCAAAATTACACGATCTGTCATTAAGAAGAAAATATAAGATTTTTTATAAGAAATCTGATATATTAAGAAATCTGAAAATATTAAGAGCATTTTTGATTGTGATTATGACCTTTTCTTTTTAAATTGACAGTAAAAACTGTTTTAGAAAATTTGGATCCTCAGACTTGGCTTTAATTTTCTTCTTCTAAGAAGCATTCTTTATTAATTAAAATGGAATGATGAATAATAATAAATTTAAAATCCTCTATTTGATAGATATGAAAATTTTAAAGTCAAAGCTTTTGTTGTAAATATCATACATACATCCAAAATTTATTGTAATTGAGAGAATTCCTTTTATTTTAACAAATATTATACCAAGTTTTTTTTTGTTTTTTGTTGCTGTCTATGCAAGAAGTTACAATCATCAACACTTAATGGTACGGAAAAAAATTTCCAAAATCCACAGCAGGATGTTTCTTGCAATTCTTGGTGCATGCCAATAAGAAAAATAATTTCAATGATTTTTGTCTGGAATCAAACACAATCTCTTTAACCAGTGATTCCCAAAGTGGTCATAGACCCCTAAGGGTCTATGATGACCTGAAAGGGGTCCACACCAGCAAAAAAATAATTTGGGGTCCATGAGGTGTAAATGGGGTCTATGACAGTGGTTCTCATTAAACCCTAAATCATGACTTTAATCTTAAAAAAAATTTGATCTAGTGAAAACCATATTATACAAATTCATATTTACTAAATTTAGTGAGGTTAATTTGTGGTTACTAGGTGACAACAAAAATTTTATCAAGACAAGGACAACATTTCAGCATTTCTTTCCAAAATTAAGCTAAAGAAGTATAATACTGGATGTTGCGAATTTTCTCAATTTGTCTCAGACAGTCTGTCAGGACATTTTAACCTACGTTCAACATTTAAATGCCCTTACTCAGATTTTGACACTAGATTTGAGATGGCTTTTTTTTTTGTAGTAATAACAGCAGTAGACAATGATTTCATATAGTCCCTTTGAAAAAAAATGTCATATTACAATGGGACTGATCAGAATAGGTCCTAACAAAGATCTTAAAATAAAGTTCAGAAACGGATGTCAGCAATTTTGGAATAGTGTGAGAAATTTTTTAAATGCTTTTGCTTGTGAGAGGGGGGTTTCACTGAGTTTGCCAATCTCAAAAATAAAAAAAGAAAATGGAAAGAACTGGCACTGACTAACAAAGGAGATTTAGGGTTAAATCTGACTAGATTGATTTTAAATGTTGAAATTTTGTTATTGAAGCATTAGATTCATCTCTCTCATTAAAAGCAAATTTTTATTGTTCAGTTATTTCATGTATTAATTTGATTTTAACTGATTAACATGTGCTTCTAAAGTTTTAAATGCTGTACTTTATTCAATTAGAAATTTAATTTTTTTGAAGTAGCAGCACCAACCATCAAAAAAACATTTAAGTTGATAAATTTTCAAAAATTTAATTTTAGGTAAGCAGGGGTCTACCCCAAACCAAAAAACATGGCAAGGGGTCTATGAGATAAGAAAGTTTGGGAACCTCTGTCTTAAATAATCAATGATATTTGCAAAAACTGCTCAAGGTAAAAGATAAGTAACAAAAATATAAACAGCACACTTGTAACTATGAATAAGAATTGTTTCAGCCATCCTATGTATAAAAAGTGAAATAAGTAATACAAAGTTTTCAAAAATCAACCATAAATAGATCTTAATAATTTATGAAGCAACTTAAATCCATACTAACCAACAATAAGAGCTCCTTTTCTTGGACAATATAACCACCTAGGAGGGGGACCCAAATCCTTTCTACCTCTTTTACGATCACCCATGATTATTCTGAAAGTAACAATCGACAATGTTAATTAACTATACATAATACACTTTTTTATATCTAAGTTATGATACTTGAGATATAACTGAGCAATGCAATGTGTACAAAGTTTTTGCAGAACTTTGATATGCTTTTTTAAAATTATTATATTTTTATCTTTGATCTTAGTACATTCAAATTTTACACATCAGGTTGACTTTAGTAAGAAATTATATTGTTCAATTATATGATGCAAAAAATTATTATAATCATAATTATCTAAACATGAAATACTTAATTTTCTATTGTTTTGCTCATCTCATTTTATTTAGACTCCAAAAATCTAAATACCCTTATTTTTGAAATAAAATTAATATTTAGAAAGGAAATAAGATATTAAAGACATAAGTAAATATTATATGCTGAAAAGATTTAGCTATACAAGTTTAAAGTATTCGTTTTATATAAATAAAAATCAAGATGTATCATAATAAAATATATTCCTGAATACAACATACAGCTATAATTTCAAACTACATTTTTTAATTCTTAGGTATAATCTCCAAATAATGCACACTTTTTTTTTGAAGAAACCCGAAATGTACATGTGCAATGCTCTTACATTCTGAAGTCATTCATTCAGAAATTTTTCCCTGGCTTTCGAACAATGGCATTTTAAATAATCAAGCAATAAGACGAACAATTTATTGTTGTTACTTATGCCCCCTGATTAACAGTAACAGCAGATCAAGGCCCACAAAGTTCATTGTAGCAAGGGGCTAGTTGTAGGTCTGTCGCTAGCTGTAGATTTGCGCACCATATAGGTGACAGTACGATTTGGCTTGTTTCCACCCCAATTTTGAGGGAGAACACCCTTGGAGTAGTTAGGGGTTACCCACCTTTCTTCCCCTTCCCCAAATATCACAAGAAAACTTGTGGCTCAACGACTATTTAGAGCAGGGGTACTCAACCTTTTTTTCTGCTGGTACGCAAACATATGTCAGATATTTCATGTGGGCCGCAACATGAGGATAAATGGGGGGGGGGGATGCTTTAAGACCAAGAAAACGTTGGAAATTTAACATGTGGAAAATTGATCAAAATATTATAAATCCCGTTTTGCTTTTTTAATTATTATTTTTTATATTTTTGTCACTAACACTAAATTAGAAGCACTTATAAGAAACACTTCTCTTCACAATTTCTGCATCAGTAAACGGTTTCATATGATTACCAATAATATAACAAACTTCATAGGATATCTTTGTTACCTATGTGATGTTACCACTGACAAAACACTTTACTGCTGTTGCCAAGATTATTAAAAAAAGCCTAATTATCACCTCTTGAAAGAGATCTTCAAGGAAAAGTGTCATTGAATGATTCCTGTTTGTTGGTATTTTTTAAATACAGCACTTTCATGACAAATAAAAGAATTACTGATTCATGTTTATCTTTCACTACAAAATACATCCTGAAGGGATATATTTCCTTCGAATATTTTTTTTGCAAGGTATAAAAAAATAATTAAAAATTAGTTCTATCCATAAAATTGTCGCTACTCCACTGTTGTCTGTTATCACTAACTGTAACCATTCCAATATATATATATATATCAATTCATATCCATACGACACCGACAGTAAAAATGATATATTTGATTTCTTGACAAAGAATTTCCTCCATATCTTTAATACAATGTTCTTAAATAAGTAAATTTCTCAGAGCAATGGGCGATGACCAGGCCACATGCGACCCGCAGATTGAGTATCGCTGATTTAGAGTACCCCATGACACAAAGGCACTATACATTTTTAAACATCCATGCCTTTTCCAGGATTTGAAGCTAGGCCCTATGGAACAGCAGTGTGTCACTAACCACTATACCGGAGTATACCATTATATGTATGTAAGGGAAATGTTTGATGCAGTAACTAATGCTACAAACAGGATGAGTTTTATTCAATGCTGATGTGTACAAAAATGTTATTCAAGGCTTTCAAGGAATAAGGGGACACAATTTGGGGGTAAGAATATGCTTCTGACCTGAATGAATTCATAGAATTAAAAGTCAGTTGTTTTCTCTTTCTCCTATTATTTGAAGCAATGATTTCAAAGCAACTAAAGGCTTTAGTAAGCTGCACTTGCTCTAACTGAAATACAGTTGATCTAGTTCTTTTTAGAGGTAAATATCAGTCCTGTCAACTGAAACAAATATATAGTACTTGTTTCAAATACAAAATCATTAAATTTGTGAAAGAAAATGGAAATCATGTAGCAGTAAAAATGTTTGGAGAAGCATATGAAAAATTCATACACAAGTCGAAGAATGAAATGGCTTACACTAGAAGAGAACGTGGCAGACTGGGTCCTATGAAATTATCAAAATAGATTAATTATAAAAAGAATCAGTGCATTAGCATTAATTTGATTATTATTAGACATTTTCCAAATAGTTTAATTCTGATTTTTTTCATAAATAAATAGCTTCTTATAAAGAGAAAGGTTCTAAAAGTATTTTATTAGGTTATTTTTCAGTAAATGTCTAGTGTAACATTAAAAAAAATTATACTGGTAGTTTTATACAATTATTTAGAAAGCATACTCAATTACTTGAATTTATTTTAAGTTATCAAATATTTATTTTCACTGAAGAAGAAAGCAGAAAAGAAAGAAGCACATGTTGAGAAAGAAGCACATGTTTTCTGAAAACACAAAAATTGGAAAACATATATCTCAAATGTACATTCCCATTTAACTTCCTGAAGTCAATTGCAATCAGAACTAAGTATACTTTCAATTTTTGTAAGCACTGTGACAATTTTAATGCATTTAATTTTATTTATATAGTTACATACTGATATTATATTTCTTCTCATATACCAGTTTAGTATTTTTTATGAGTAAATATTGACCATAATCAATCTAATCTTTCAATAGACTTTTAACTTATTACCATGGCAAATATAATCAGTTTATTTAATCACAAAATTATTCATGATTAGCAAAATTGATTAAAAAACAACTAAGACAACATTTAGTTCTTTTGACCTGTTTTATTATTAATCCTTTTTTTTTGTGTCTCAATATGAAATTTGAGACGATATAAAAGTAAAATATCATTATTACAAACGTTGGAAATTGCTGGATACATAATATTTGCTTCAAAGCAAGCCTACTTTTAAAAATGTTTGGAAGTTGAATGTAAGTAACATATCAGACAAAATACTTAACTGTAAAAATATCAAATA
Source organism: Trichonephila clavata (assembly GCA_019973975.1). NCBI lineage: Eukaryota > Metazoa > Arthropoda > Arachnida > Araneae > Nephilidae > Trichonephila > Trichonephila clavata. The sequence continues at coordinate 18,037 of BMAO01009745.1, read as the reverse complement.
TTTTTCATCGACTCGTACATAAAATATTACAATTGCTAACATAAAAACAAATTAATCTGTTTGATAAATAGATTATAATCAAGGAACACTTGTGGATAGCAGAAAACTTACAATATGTGACAGATATGTAAAACTGGTTACAGCATAACTTCCTGAGAGTTTTCGATGAACATAGATTTCAAAACACAAATATTTTTTTATACGTATAGTACAAGAATTAACAACAATCAAATTGACATTTCGATAAATTAGTCCTAAGTAGCAAAATCACAGATCCTTCGTTTCAAAAATCAACAAAAACACATTTTTCGTTGATGGCTGGCTTATCAATTATGTTAAGATGTTGCTCTCCTGATCAAAAAATTATAAATTTTATTGATCTTAATTTCCTGATTTACTAAATGCTTCATCTATGAAATCAATTTTGTTTTATTCTTACAAACTTCATGCTTCTCTATTATTCTGATAAATTATTTTTATGAAAATAAAATAGCAGGAAAATTGCGACTAAGGATAAATGTATAAAGTTTATCAAAGTGTGTTTGGCAACCCTAAAACTGTCGATAAAGTAATAGTTTCAGTTGTCATTGGAAAGCCTCGGTTTTTGATAAATTATAGAAATTTCTATAATTTTTTGAATTGTAGTTAATTTTTTCCTTCCGTTTAGTGCAAATGAAAGTACTTTGCACAAGTGCGCTAAACTGGAAAATAGTTTACTTCGATTTGTGTTTGGATTCAAATGTATATTTCGTTCAGTTGTATCAATGTTAGAAGCGGAATTTAAAACAAAGAAAAAAAGTTAATATAAATTATAACTTTGTACCCAAAATTTTCAATATTTATTAATTTATTAAAAAAACAAATAATTTATTACAAAGAATAAAAATGCTTTTGTTTTAAAAATTTACTGTTATCAACTTTGTACAATTTGTGTAACAAATTTTTTTTGCCTTTAAGTAATTTATTCTATATTTGAAATGCATTTTATCAATAAATTTTTTTTTTTTTTTTTTACCAGAATGCAGAATGAAGTATATTTAAAATTCGAATTTTAATTTGAAAAGTTAAATATTATAAGTTTTTTTTCTCTTATAAATGATAGTTCAATCTTTTATTGCTATGCCTTCTTAGTCTTTTCCCGTGTATAGTAAACTGTAAAAACATAACAAAAGAGAAGAAATTTCTGGGTTAAAATTCATTTTTCTCAGAGAGTAGTTATAGATTTTAAAACATAATACAAAAAAATTCATACAAAATTAAAATTATAATAATTCTTCAAAAGTCGTTAATAATGATGATTGACATCAAAACTATACAGTGAAATTTTTAAGTAATTTTAACATAGGGCACGTAATTTATGTACAATATTTTTGTTAATTAATTAATTTTTTAAATACTTTATCACAATTGTCTAAAAAACCAATGATATCCCAGATTTTTTTCGAAAAAAAAAAAAATTACATTACATAATAAAAATTCTTTTCTTTTTTATCTTTCACAGAAGGAGAAAATATGTAAGCTGTGATGTCAACTTGATCGAAAGTTTCTATCAATCTTTAATTTAATTCTCACGTGAATTTCCTCCTTAAAAACATTTTGAATTGAATTAAATTAATGAGAAAGAGAATATTTGTAGGAATTATTAATTCTTTTTATTATTGAGATGGATTTTGAAAGCATTTATAATTGCGTATACCAAAATTTTTACAAATATTATTCATAGAGTTGCTGCCATATCAGTTATTTTTCATGAAAGAAGAATTTTATTCGATCAAAACTTTATAGAATCAGTTGAATAAATTACCATATTCTGTCATAGAAAAGAATTAATTATTATCGTTAAAAAATGGGCACAGGAAAAAAAAAGAGAGGGGGATATATTTTAAGTTAGGAACAGAGGCGGATTAAGCTAGTTGGAGGCCCCTGGCGGTAAAAGGTTTGGGGCCCCCTGGGTTAAAAAGTCGAAAAAATTCGCTGACCTTAAATTCTCAAAATAAAATGTATAGCTAAAAAAAAAAAAGAAGTTAACGGCTCAAAAAAAAACTTTTAACTTTATTTTAAAGAATTAAAAAAAAAAAACCTTACTTAAAAGCTTAAAATTTTGCTATATAACTTTACGTCTTGATTTTTCTTGGGCAAATTCATCGATTATTTTTGCAGTATCTATTTGGTCCAAAACATCTTGATCTTTGTATAAAATGGCCATTCTGTTCAGTTTGTCTTCTCCCATACTACTTCTTAAATTTTAACGCGCCTTTTAAAACCGAAAAAGATCTCTCACTTGATGTATTTGATATCGGTATAGTTAAAAATATTTTTAAAAGTATCTCGACATTAGGGAAAGTCGAGACCATTTCTTTTGCAAATCGATAAATTTCTATTGGAGTGTTCATAGTATCTTTGTTTTCTTTTAAAAAAGCAAAAACGGATCCAATTCAACGTCAAAATTAAGTGATTCAATATCGTCTTTGTAAATATCCTTTAATTTTTGAACAGCTTTCTTCTTAATTTCAGAAAACCTCTCGTTAAGAAATACAAAAAAGGGTTCTATAACAGTTTCATATATTCCAGCTCTTCGGGATAGTTTTGCATTTGTCCTATCGCATATGGCTTAGAATGAGTTGAACAAGAAATGTTCCCTATTTTCAAATTCATGACCTTCTTTAGTTTCACCAAAAATAATTTTTCTCTTTCGCTGCCTGCAAGCTTGTCCAACTTCCTTTTCAAATGAGAGCAATGATAAAGCAGTTGCTTCTTGTTCTACTTTTCCAAATTCATTCCTGAGATTTTGTATATAATTTTCTAAAGATTTCAGTAGATTAGATCCTTTTCATAGCTCACACCCAACTGATTGTAATGCTTTGCTAGTAGCACTCACCCTCTGGAGTATGGTATCCCAAATCACGGTCATTAGGGAAGTTTCATACTTTCCCATGTGTTTCAAAAGTACCCAATGATTAAGTTGGCTGTACGCTAGCCTCCGGCAACGGAGTTAGCCGCGGTCAACTCAGTATTCCACTCTTTTACCAAACACCCCAACGCAAACAAAAAAATATACATAGCCCCAGCAATTTTTTTTATATTATTATTATTTCAGGTCGCAATCTAATGTACTTTCTTAATTTTAATTTTATTTTTAAATTTTTAACTTTTAAACTTTTCATACTTTTCCCCACCTCCGAATAAACATGGCAAGTGTAATTTTTAATGCTCCCTCAAATTCAAAATAGGGGATGAAGACCTCATCAGAGATCATGTGCCCCAATGACCATTCTACCATGTTTCAAAAGAGAAGTTGCCTCCAGTATTGTGATCTTCTTCTCCTCATTTGTATCACGGATTTCAGCCAGGGCCTCTTTTATGTGTGTATAACCAAGTCTTATAGCTCGTACGGCATCTGCTCTTGCTGACTATCGTGTATCTGAAACTTTTTTCACAGATATTGCATGTTTACTCCTTTCCAGATTTTTATTTAAAACTCACCAGCGATGGGTTGACACAGAAAAAAATAGAATAATTTCTGTACAAGCATAAAACATTTAATTGCATCGCTACAGCTTTCTGCTGCTAAATTTCCTACTAAATTTAAAGAATGACTGGCTATATAAACTGCGCTTGGACTGTGTTCTTTAATACGTGCCTGTAGATCTGAGTACCGCCCGGACATATTAGACGCATTATCAAATAAATGATTGCCTCCCCCCTCTGCAATTTTTAATATCCAGTCCAAATTTAGCTAAAATTTCTAAAGAGCATTAAATCCCCCCCCCCCCAAACTCTCATAAAATTACATTTCATTTTCCCCCCAAATTTTCTGTGATGGAAGTATGAAATTTCCGATTTAATACACACATATTTTGTTTAACTCTTTTACTCTTTACAGAAATCATAGTTTAATTTCTAGAACAAAACGTAGCTTAGCTTCCGGATTACTTATAATCAAAATTATTAAAATGTCTCAACCAAAAGTAAGCATTCAAAAATTCTAAAGGTTTTCTTTTAAAAACTGGAAAAACAATTATAATACTCTTGATTTGTAAAGTTTCCTTTTAAAGTTTCTAAATATAAGTTAATAAAACATTAACTGAATGCAAATGTTTTTTACACATTGTAGTTTAATATTATTACTATACTTGTTTGTTTTTTCAAAAATCTTAATACTTTGTGACTAAACAGAACCATAAAACATTTCCAAAATAATTTGAAATTTCTAAGATAACTCAAAACTGTTCGACAAACGCCACAATATATCACAAAAAAAATCTACAATTTTTCAACTAAATTTATATCTTAATTACATTCAAAGTTCCATTTCTCAAAATTAAACAATCTTACTACATATTGAATAACTTTTCACATTTCTATTTTGTTTGAAATCACTCTCTCCTCTCTTCTTATCTACTTTATAAATTGTGTTTATCATATTTTTATTTCTGTAATATATATTGCTACCACTTTAAATGGTTTTAAACTAGGAGCAATTAAAAAATAGTACCTATATTTTTCAACATTTATTATCTATACATATAAATAAAATTGAAGTGTCTGTTTGTAATTTCAAATTAGCAGCTTTTTACTTAATGCACTAAAAGTATATACGGTACTCATAACAAAAAACCAATTTTTAAAATTTTTGTCTGTCTGTCTGTCTGTCTGTTTGTTCCGGCTAATCTCGGAAACGGCTGGTGCGATTTTAAAAATTCTTTCACTAATGGAAAGCTACATTAACGGGGAGTAACATAGGCTATATTTTATTCCCGTATTCTTACGGGAACGGAAACTATACGGGTGAACGTGAAACTGAATGCCAAGATGAACGCCAAATTGAACGCCAAGCTGAGCTAATGAAGTCGTTGTTTTGGTTACTGGCGACCGATGCTCTTCATGAGACATAACAGTGTTACGCGCACATCATAATTCGCTGACACGTGCCATAATTTTTTTTATGATAGTTATCTCACTGTTCAGTTAAGTAGAGCATCGGCTGTTTGGGATGTACTTTTAAAAATAATAAATCAAGGCTTCATAAGCAAAAAGCAATGCAAGAAACAAAAAATTGATAAGTTTTAATCCTTTCTCTTTTTTTTATTTACATTTTTAGTCACATTTAAACAATAGTTATTATTTGCTTAGTATTTATATTGTAATCGAAGAATAGTAATTTTCAAGGTATCTTTCATTTTTCTACCTCTCTGTTTTTCTTAATTCAAATTGTTCTTAATTTCTTAATTGTGAGTTTTTTTTATTCGTTATATTTAAGCTTTTTTAAACTTTAACAGCTGAACTTCAAGTATAATAATTAGAAATCAATGTTAAACATTGTTAGGTTTTTATTCATGAAAATATTTCAGATTTTGATAAATTACTCTTAGGTTATTTTATTTAGTTAACTGCGTAGGTAGGCGTAGGTAGTTGTTTCTAAAATAATTCAAATTGTTCTTAATTTCTTAATTGTGAGTTTTTTTAATTCGTTATATTTAAGCTGTTTTAAACTTTAACAGCTGAACTTTAAGTATATAATAATTAGAAATCGATGTTAAACATTGTTAGGTTTTTATTCATGAAAATATTTCAGATTTTGATAAAAAACATAGCATTTATGATGATGTTCACAATCTCAATATAAAAGAAGATTCGTGGTTGTGTGAAAGATCCATTTTAGCACCTATAAACGACCAGGTTACTGCGCTTAATCAGCGCATGTTAAATAAGCTTCCTGGTGAATCACAAACATACCTTTCCATCAATACAGTTTGCAATCCGGATGAAACGGTTAGTTATCCAACAGAATTTTTAAACAGTATAATTGTGCCTGGTCTACCTCCTCACAAGCTAGAACTTAAGATTGGCGTTCCCATCATACTACTCCGTAATTTAAACCCACCAAAAATTTGCAATGGTACTAGGTTGCGAGTAGTGTCATTGCAAAGAAACGTTATAGAAGGTCGTATAATATCCGGATGCGGAAAAGGTAACATAGTACATATACCACGAATTCCCATAATACCATCGAATTTCCCGTTTGAATTCAAAAGACTACAATTCCCTGTAAGTGTCAGCTTTGCTATGACAATTAACAAGTCACAAGGGCAAACATTAAGCAAAGTTGACATAGATTTAACTAAGAGTTGCTTTTCACATGGCCAACTATACGTGGCATGTTCACGTGCGAGGAATGCCACTGACGTTTTTGTTTTAGCTCAAGAAAATCGTACACCAAATATTGTTGTATATAAAGAGATTTTTCAATAAATTTAATACTGTATATACAGAGGATGTTCAATAAATTTATACGAAAAGAACCACACAAAAATTAACAAAAAGCAAAGAAAATAAAAACAATAAAACAATAAACACCAAAAAGCAGAAATAACACAAAAATATAAAAACAAAACATTGATTCACAAAGTATAAAAATGACATTAAACTCTCTCTCTATATATATATAGCGTGTATGTATTTCTTAACGTGGAATACAGAATTATTAAGTTTTCGTAAGATCTGTGAATTGAACAAAACACTTTTTTGTAAATTTCTACGTGAGCGAAGTCGCGGGTAACAGCTAGTTGTTCTATAAAAATAAACATTTCATTAAATACTCTTTATAAGAAATTCCTGCTATAGTATTGGCATTGTTGCCTTTTTTTAAAGATTTTAAATATAGTTATAGATGAGAGAATTTTGATTAACTTTATTAGAAGCATACAGAATGTTATACAATATTTTAAAGAAATTATGCATTTTAAAGTAATTATACGATTTTTATGTATTTTTTTTATAATTAGTTACACATATTTAATTATTACATTGCACTGAATATCCTTTCAAGTTGTCTGGATAAAAGACTTAATCAAAAAAGTATCGCTAGCAAATCACTCTTAAAATGATAATAAATACAAAAAGAATTTGTGCTTTTCAAGTTTAATCTTACAAAATAATGGTTCTCTTAGCAGTTTCAAGTATATTAGAAGAATTATGTGTTTATTTCACGTTAAATAAAAAGAAAAAAAAGTGTATTTTTAAGTAAATTTAATATACTTTCTTTCTTTGAAAATTCTTTTAACAGTTTGAAGCAATTTTAATGAAATATTTAGAAATTATAGATTGGCTCATATATTACTAAACAAAATTATCGTAATACGTTAGGATTACAAACAAAAAATCAACATAATAAATATAATAACGTTTTATTTCAATTTCGAGTTATTGTTAGGATTCTTTTAAGTATGGTAAATAACTAATGAATGTACTCAAAATCTCATTAATTATTGTATTTTAAATGAATTATTATCGCTTTTTATAACTGACTCAAGAAATTATTTTTATAAGAGAGACAAATAATATTTTTTCATTTGAATAACAATGCCAATCGAAAATGTTTTAAGATTCAAGCTACGAAAACACATTTAAATATGTTAATAATCATAAAAATATTCTAAGAAACTGATGGCAGTTATTTATATTTATGTATGTAAATCGAAAAATAAATAAATAAATAAAATAGTAATGGCACAAATGCGACAAAATATTTTTTTCACTTTATTTTACGCACTGATTAAAATACCTGCGCACTAAATCTTAAAATTTTAAAAGAGAATTTGAAAATGAAAATATAGTTACCTTTTTTTGTTGTTTAAACACGGTTCTCCGATTTGTCTGTTTAAGCGCAGGAAGCTAAAAGAAATTAGTTCGGAAGTCAAATTGACGCAAAATTTCCTCAGTTTACTTCGAAAAGGGGTCTTTTTCTCAGGGCCATTCTGTCCCATTCTTTTCATTCGTCCTTAAGCCTGTCATAAATCTTGATCGTGCTTTTCCCGATTGTGCTTTTGTCCAATGTGCCGAAATTCTTCTTTAACGCGCCCCCTCCCCCAGAGAACCAACGTTGAGAACTCATTGATACTCCTTAAAAATATAATTAACTATAGACTCTTGGAGGGTGACAGAAGACTTCAGGCTCTTATGGTCCTATCTTTTCTCGGAACGGGAAGCAGTTATCCTGCCCTTGCTCACCATGAATGCACATTCAGTCTCTTGGTTGTTACAGAAATAAAAGAGAACCGGGATAAATATAATATAATACTCTCTTTCACTGGACCATCTATGAAAAAAATTCCGACTAAGGGCCAAGCCTTCCTGTAGCTTCTTAGTGCGACGTTTATTGCAGTCAATCAATCAATAGACGAAGGGGTTATTGTCATTTACAGGCAAATAACATTCTGAATGGATTTTTTTTCCATCCTAATAAGTGTTACCTGTATTTCACTTCAAACGATCTTTCTGTCGATTCGCTTTGAATGAGAAGTTTTTCCTACATTCAAAGATCACACTACTCCTTGTCTTCTCATTACTTTGAGTAATTTTACCAGCTTTTAAACTTTTCTTATTGCGTTTCCTGAGATTCAGAATTCACATGGAAAACTTATATCGTCTTATGCCACTGACATACTATTTTATAAACGTAAAAAGGAACTCTTAATATGACCATTGATAACATTTTGCGACTTTTTGCTTACACACGTCCAGGGCCTCTAGGGGAGCCCGTATCATTGATACGGTGATAGCAACGCCCCTGATAAGAAGAAATGTTGTTCAGGAATATTTCTCAGAATTTAAAATCCATTCTTATTATATGCTTCATCTGTGGTAGTACGAACCGTTAAAGTCTGCATGATTTCAAGAATTAGTTTGCAGATTGTTGAAATTCAGTGATCTACAATAGTAATGTTTACGACAAAATTCACATTTCTTACGATAGGAATATTGTCAAGTTTTCATATGCAAGAATACATTTTAGTTTTTGATCATTCTGGGGCCCCTGCGCACAACATCCGCCACACCACCAACATGGCTGGCCCTGTACATAGTTCCTTTCCTCTATATTACAAAAACTTAAAATGTAGAAATACTAAAAGGAAAACATTATCAAACTAGAAACACACAAGCTTTTCTCAAAAATCAAACATATGAAAGAAAATGGTGTAAAAATTATCCTATGAAACCAAGACAATAAAAAAAATTAAAGAACAAGATGCACATTACCTGAAATTTTAACTTTAAAAGTTAATCAAATTTAAGTTGACCAATGGTAAAAAATGCCAGCAAAATTCAGACCTTATGAAAGTATGCAAACATCCCTGTGATCAATTATTTCAATAGCCAAAGATGCTCTACAGTTTTTTCCAAAAAATAACTTTCATCTATTTCACTATTTGATTCATTCATCAATTTAGAAAAATTTCAATCTCCCTTAAATATTTCGCTTTTTCTGTCATGCTGACTGAAATAAAACGGATACTAAATTTACAAAATACTTCGATCCAGTGCCGGATTACTCGTTAGGCGGAGTTGGCAGTTGCCTATGTGCCCCGTGCTTTTTAGGGGCCCACAAAAGCATGTTCGGTTTTCTGTTAGTGCTCCAAAAACAGGCTACAGGGCCTCGAGAACTCGACTGCCTAGGGGCCTCCATGTCGTTTAATCCGACACTGCTTCGATCTCTTTCCCCACATTCTCAAAATATAAACACAAAAATCCAGATAACAATAAATCACGAACCTTCAAATACTAAATTCTTTCGAAAGAAATAAACATTGGTAGTTGTTTCTAGTCTGAGATCTGGGATCATTATTGTAATATAAGAAATCTGGGATCAAATTTTTAAAAACTTGGAACCGAAAACATATATTAAAGATCAAAGTTCAGGAAAACATTTTTTTTTTTAAAAAAAGCAAAAAACAAACGGATTTCAACCGCAATTACATGTAATATATGAGGGCAACACTAATTGTTATACGATTCCAATGTGGGTAATCATTGGGTTCTCTATATCAGTACAAGATTTTTTGTTGCACGTTGAACTTATAACTGAAGTCTTATCAGCTTGGGGCCCCTTGGTGCTCAGGGCCCCTTGCGGCCGCCAGGTCCGCCAGCCGCTTAATCCGCCTCTAGTCAGGAAGCCTAAATTATAAAATAGCAGAATCGATAAAATGCCTCTAATTTCTCAGACAATTTTGTAGAACAGGATGACACTAATTAAATATGGCTTGGAATTCACATTGCATGATGTGGATGTGGAAAATAAGATACTAATTCGCGTATCAACTTTAACTTATGATTGCGGCTCACAAATATATGTATTTAAAAAATTAAGACTTTCAGTTGGAAAAAAAATAGATAACCGGACATATACATTTAATAAATAATTTAAATCCTAAATTTTTTTTTTTTATCTATGATGAATTTTAAATTTAGGATATGATACTGATTTATCGATTCGATTCAATAATGGGGAGAAAATCCATGAATCTTGCAGTAAAGTATCTAACATAGAACATATTCGTAAAGCTTTTACAACGGTAAATAATGAAATGATAAATAAAGAAATATTGTTTCACATATGGCAATTAAATATCATTTTGATGAAATTTGACCTTTAAAGCAGAAAATTTATAACAAAATATTTTTGCGTTTTGAAATAAAAGTGGCAATCTCGTAATTGTTTTGAAAAATTCTTAATATGACATATGGGTAGCTTATTTAACAAAATATTTTAGGTAACAATGTTTCATCAATCATACTTTGTGACTCCAGGTTTCTTTCCATATAAGTGTGGATTCCGTCTTCTTCGATTGATTATTTTAAAATTTTTTGTGTTACGTTGAAAAAAAGCGACAAAGATAAACTTTTTTTGTAAATTCGCATCGTTTAAAGGATTTTTTGTTCACTTATCTAACATTCTCTTTATTATTTAATTCAAAAGAAAATCAATGATTGATAAACAGTATGATTTTGTAGTTTAGAAAGATTTTATATGGATTGCAATTTTCCAGACTCGTTTTTCAATGATTTTCTGATTTTTTTGTAAAAGGAAAAATCATGCTTTGTGATAATAAAAAAAAATTGTTTATTGATCGTATTAAAAAGTAACCGTGGATTCAACGTAATTTACAAAGTTCGGTGAAAAAAACTTTTGTTTAGTATAAAAAAGTTTAATGGGGTACAATATTTTTGAAAAAGGAAATAATTAAGCTTTGTCATTTTTAATTTATAGTAATTTATTGGAGTTAATTATTTTCAGAGTTGAGTACTGAGTTTTTATTTCCTCTCCAACTGTTGTATTATGCAGCACGTATAGGTATTTAAACCAAGAATGTTTATGATAATGGTAGTAAAAGTCAGTGTAAATCCATTGGCACCGGTTTATCCAGTGCCAATGGATAAACCGGGCCCGGATTGGCTGGAATTAACCATATTTTCTGGTTATAAATTTCGATCCGCCAGTGCCAAGGGGGCCTGTAGATCTCTTACGTCCAGGGCCTGAAATGAGCTTAAATCGGCACTGGCGAAAGTAACAAATACTTTTTATGAATGATAATAGAGAGTTAATATAAACTTCAGATTATATAAATGGTGATAAATAGCATTCTAATAAAATGAAATACTATTTAGAATTATAAGACATTTGTATCACGTTTCTCAAATTTAATTAACAAATGAAATTTTAAGAAAAAATCATTTCAAGGCTCATGTCAATAAGTTCATGCATTTTTACAGAAACGTACACCGTTATTGAAACAATTATTGTTACATGTAATCAAATAAAGAAGTAAAAATTTTGTTAATATAAAAAGGAAAATGAAACCAATAAAGCGTTTAAAAAACCTATCTTTATATTTTTTCTGCCACTTTCAATAAGTTAACAGCTATTAGGGCAAAGTAAATTGTAGTACGATATCGATTTCCCAATCAATAAAAATTTAAAAGTTTGACTATTAACACAAGTATAGAAACAAAATACATATACAAATTATTTACGAAAAATTCCGGTTAAAAAAAGAGAAATTGATACATTTAGGTAAGAAGAAGAAATTTTACAACAAATTTCGTGCACGAAATAGTAAAGAATGAAATGTATTTGTAAAAATTTTGTTTTAATATGATTTAATGGATCGATTTTTTTTTAATTAAGCAATGTTCAGCCTATATTTGATATGCTTTAAGTATGTTGATTTTAATTTCTGTTCCGACACAATCTGAACATTCCTTCTACGTTATTGCTCATCTAAATTTCTACATTGTTAGGTTATTAATTTAGTGGACTGTAGTGATTATATTTTTATAAGAAATCCAAAGGTTTTTAAATCAATTTCTTTTTATTTATGCGACTTCCAACATGAAGTCTTTGGAAGGAACAGGACGGTTGTACAAAAGCATTCCAACTGAACAAAACACGTCGCTGTGGCAACCCTAAGCGTCACCCTTATTTGCTTACGAATTTACATCGCCACGCTATGGCGCCAACATGCCAAGTAGACGTTTACATGGGCCTTAACACCGCCCTACCTTGAAATCCTCCGGATTTCAAGAGATAATTAATATTTTCAATAATCATGATAAATTGTATAAAAAACAATAATAAACAAGAAAAATACTAATAAAATATACAGATACAAAAATACATTACATGGAATATTGTTGATATATAAACACACATTTCTAACAATTCATTTTAAATAAAGCGGACATTTCAAGTATTGGGAATTGGTAAAATACATATATTAGAAATGCTGCGTTTGAAAATTCCTCGAGAGGTTTTTACTATGACAACTCGTACCCTTCCATCATTCCCTATTACTACATCTTGTATTCTACCCATTGGCCAAGTACAACTAGGAAGATTTTCCTCTTTTAATAGGACAAGGCTATTTTTTTGTATATTACTTTTTTCAAATTTCCATTTTCCGCGTTGTTGAAGATTGTTTAAATAATCCCTTGACCATTTTTTCCAAATAATTTGATTAATTTTTTGAACTTGTTGCCATCTAGAGAGTCGATTATCTGGAATCTCAATTATATTAGATTCAGGAATGGAATTAATTGGACGACCGATTAAAAAATGTCCAGGTGTTAAAGAACTGAAATCGTTGGGATCAGAAGATAAAGGAATTAGTGGTCGACTATTTAATATTCCTTCAACTTGATTAACAACAGTTAAAAATTCTTCAATAGTTAAATTAAAATTACCTATTGTCCTTTTCAAGTGATACTTAAACGATTTCACGCCTGCCTCCCAGAGTCCACCAAAATTTGGAGATCTAGGAGGCAAAAATTTCCAAGATATTGAATGTGAAATCAAATAAGATGCCAAATTATCTGGGGGAGTTTCCACAAGTTTGTATAATTGTTTTAATTCTGAATGTGCACCAACAAAATTAGTACCATTATCAGAAAATATAATGCTGGGAATACCACGACGAGCAACAAATCTTTTTAATGTTGCAATCAAGGCATCAGAAGTTAAATCACTTAAAATTTCTAAGTGAACAGCTCGGGTCGAGAAGCAAACGAATATTGCTACATAAATTTTGTTTAAAACCCCCTTACGTTGATTTTTATATTTAATATAAAAAGGACCGCAAAGGTCGATACCAGTATTTGTAAATGGGGGAGTTACTGTCACTCTTTCTTTAGGCAATGATGCCATTAGCTGCTCTTCTATTTTAGGTTTGGCTTTAAAGCATTTAATACATTGATGAACTATTCTCCTAGCATTATTTCTCCCATTTAATGGCCAATATTTTTCCCTAACAAGATGAAGTAAGGTTTGGGGACCGACATGTAAATTATTTATGTGGAAATGTTCCATTATAATATTAGTAAGTTTATGATCTCTCGGTAAGAGTATTGGGTGTTTCTGATCGAATGACAAATCAGAATAATCTAATCTCCCTCCAACACGAATTAATTCAAATTCATCCAGAAAAATATTTAAATTACTTACAGCTCCTTTGACGATTTCCTTTTTTGTTAAACTATTTATTTCTTTATAAAATACCATTGATTGTACTCCCTTAATGAGAAATCTTAAGGCATTCTCAAATTCTTGGACAGTCAAAGGACCACTCCGTTTCTCCTTATTTCTGCAATTGAACACAAATCTGAAAATAAAACTCAAAATTCTAATTATTTTATGAAAATTATTACTTAAAGAGAGGATTTGATTTATAAAATTATTGTTTGACGAAAGAACCAAGTTTGTAGAAGTCACAGTTTTTAGTTCTGTCAAATATAGTTCCTTTTCAGGCATTTAATTCATTTTGGCATAAATCATCAATAATATCTTCCATGGCAAAAGATGGTCCTGACCACCAGAGTTCCAGGTGCTCGAGATCAGAAGGATTGACTCCACGGGAGATGAGATCAGCAGGGTTATCACGAGATGAAATATGTTTCCACTGATAGTTAGATGTAAGAGCTTGAATTTTGGAGACTCTATTTGCAACAAAGGTTTTTAATTGATGAGGAGATGAATTAATCCAAGCGATAGCTATAGTAGAGTCTGAAAATAGCAATATCTTGTCAATGTTCAATTTCAACGAAAGAACAACTTTGCTCACCAACTGTGAAAGCAAAAGACAGGAACACAGTTCTAGTCGTGGAATTGAAATCGTCTTTAAAGGAGTAACTCGTGATTTACTGGCAAGCAATTTGGTAGTTGTAGTTTTATTTTCACAATAACTTCGTAGATAAACCACTGCTCCATAAGCAGCAATCGAAGCATCACAATATCCAAGCAGAATTATTCGCTTAGAATTATCAGTCAACAAATATCGGTTGACGGAAATGTTTTCAATTTTGTTTAAAGTGGAAACAAAACTATTCCACTCAATGCACAATATATCAGGAAGCGAATCATCCCAATTAAGTTTCTCTAACCAAAGTTTTTGGAGAAATATTTTTGACTTCGTTATAACTGGCCCAATTAATCCAAAAGGGTCGTACAATTTAGCAATCGTAGACAAGACTTCTCTTTTGGTGTAAATAGTTTTTTCTTTTACTGATACTTTAAACTTAAGAGTATCTGATTTTGAATTCCACACCATTCCCAATGTTTTGGTTGTGCACTCTTCAAGTTGAGCAAATAAATGTTTTTCGGAGATCGACTGTTCTATGTCTAAAAGTTCATTACTATTTGAGTTCCACTTGTGTAAAGACATACCACACGTTTCAAACATTTTAATTAATTGATTCTTGAGAATTTTAGCTGTTTCAATGTTTTGACAACCAGTAACAATATCGTCCATGTAAATATCAGATAGGGTAATTTCAGATGCTAATGGAAAAGAAGCTGATTCATCGAAGCACAACTGCTTGATGACTTGTGTGGCAAGAAATGGTGCACTTTTTGTGCCATAAGTTACAGTGTTTAATTCATATTCTATTGGTTTTTCCCAATGGTTATTTTTCCACAATATTCTAAGTAAATTTCTTTGGGTAGGGTCAATTAAAATTTGTCTGAACATTTTCTTAATATCTGCCGTTAGAACAATTTTATGTTTTCTAAACCTCAGCATGATATTAAAAACATCTTCCTGAACTCTACCAGAAAGAAGGATATCATTCAAACTTCGACCAGTTGTGGTTGGAGCAGACCCGTCAAAAACAACACGAAGTTTTGTAGAGTTGTTTTGAGACTTAAAAACACCATGATGCGGTAAATAATAATTAATGGAAGGATAAGAATTATCAGAGATTCTTTGCATATGACCAAGAGATTCATACTCTTCAAGAAATTCACGATACAGCTTATGCATGTATGGGTCTCTATCTAATTTTTTAATGATTTGGTTAAGTCTCCTTTGAGCTAAAATTAGAGAATTACCCAGAGTAGTTAACTCCTCATCCTGAACAGGCATGTTAACTATAAATCGACCAGTGCAATCTCGTCTATGTGTGTTTCTAAAATGCATTTCACAAAATTCTTCTTCTTTGCTTAAATGTCTATCCTGGATGATTTCCTCTATTTCCCAAAATTTCTTTATGCAATTATCGATATTTTCCGAAGTTAAGAAACAACTACTTTTATGGTTAATTTCACTAATAGATCCACAGACAATAAATCCGAAAACTGTATTAATGAGAGATACATTGTCTGATATTGCTTTTCTACCATCCTTTAATATTTGGTAGAATAGCTCCGCTCCTATAATCATATCTATTTTTCCTGGTACGTCAAAACTGGGGTCAGATAAGATAGAACGATTAATGTCCTTGAACCTTTTAGTTTTAAGATTAGGTTGGATTGAAGGAACAAAATCAGTAATCCTAGGAACAATTAAAAAATCTAACGGGGAAGTATAAGAGAAGAATCGTTATTACTAATAAATGCATCATTTATTTTCCATTTAATATTTGTTGAATTTTCACTTAATCCGCTGACTGCGAGATTTATTTTTTTCCTTTTCAAGACCAAGTTTTGAAGCAAACTGAAGGGTCATAAAATGCGATTGAGAAGCGCTGTCTAGAATTACCCTACCTCGAACATAACTCTTCAACAGTGGAGACCAAACACCCACAATAGCAGTGGAGAGAAAAACGAACTTATTCCCCCTCTGATTGAGAGAAGAGAATGACTGGACCGTTTGGGGTTGGGTAGGATTATTTATTACCCCACCATTGTTAGGAGAAGTGGGGGCCACTGACGGAGCCGGCTGAGTAAATAACATATTCGAAGAAGATCCTTCTGTGTCGGATTGTCCGTTTTCTGACCGACATAATAAATAATTGTGTTTTCCTCGGCACAATCTGCATGTATACTTTGATTTACAAAGCGCAACTTTATGATTGTTATTTTAAACAATTAATGCAGAGTCCATGTTTTTTAATTAGATTGAATCTTTGCAAGGATTCATTTTTAGAAAAAGTGTGCAATCATACAAACGATGTGATGTTTTGCACAACAAACAATTATTATTGTTATTGGACTTCACTATGAAACTTTTGCCTTTGCTTAGAAATGGAGTTTTCAATTTTAATGGAGGTCCCTGAACTCCGTGCAAATTTTCTAATATTTGCGTTCTATTTTGCAAAAATTCCAAAAACATTTCCCATTTCGGCAACTCAGTTGAAGTCAAGCTCATTTCGTACAATTTTCGGGATTCTATATCTAACTTTCGGATAATAATATTTATTAAAAACTGATGAGTGAGCTCATTAGTTTCTAAATCCATAAGCTTTAAACCTCTTAGGTTTTTATTTATAACATCAATCAAGTTCCTAAGACCTTTAGATGATTCAATACAAAGTTTTTCAAAATTTAAAATATTCATAATATGAGAATTTATTATTACACGTTTGTTTTCATATCTTTTAATTAAAACAGTCATTAATGAGTCAAACGTATCTTCCGAGGTTTCGATAGTTCGTGCTTCACCTTTCAAAGCAGAACGTAAATAAAACAGTTTTTGGGTATCATTTAGCACTGAATTATTTGTAATTAGGCTATCAAATTGTCTTTTAAAATCACTCCAATTTTCTATTACTCCATGAAATTCGGGTAGGCTTACATCAGGTAATTTAATGAAACTAGATTTTGAATTACCATTATTACTTAAAGCAGTATTACAAATAGATACATTTTTAGAAATATCATCATGTTTTAATAATAAAGTTTGTAAGCCTACCTTTATTTCTTCCAGGTCGTCTTCCCATTTCTTCTAATATAAATTCCAAATTCGGCAATTGTTCATCTTCTACAACTTCATAGTATTCTATTTTTTAGTGCTTCCATACTAGAATACATCTCCGACACTTTATCTAATTTACTTCGAAGCAACAATTGTTCTGGCATTCGAAGCTTTATCCTTTAAAAAGGATTGCAATTTGTTATTTTAGCTTTGTAGCTGCCACGTCGACGATTTAAAGTTTTTGTTTTTTCCGCAAATGTTACGGAAGGCATTTCATCTGTTTCAAGAGCTCCTGCTCCTTCCATTTTAATAACGAGACAAAGGACGCGTAATTCAACAACAAATTATTTTAAATTTTACGCAAGTTACCTCCGCGCTCGACGGACCAAAATGTTAGGTTATTATTTAGTGGACTGTAGTGATTATATTTTATAAGAAATCCAAAGGTTTTTAAATCAATTTCTTTTTATTTATGCGACTTCCAACATGAAGTCTTTGGAAGGAACAGGACGGTTGTACAAAAGCATTCCAACTGAACAAAACACGTGGCTGTGGCAACCCTAAGCGTCACCCTT
>BMAO01009744.1:0-23754 GCA_019973975.1 Trichonephila clavata | reverse complement strand
TGAAGGCAAAAAAAATGTAAAGTGCATTAAAATAACAGAGATCATGTTAAAATAAGTATTTATCTGTAAAATTAATTTACGTGGGAAAAATTAGCAGAAATGAAAAAAAAAAGACATCCCCTCCATTCGAACTCGCAGCGACACGATCCGAATGAAGCGAAGCTCTATCCGATTGTGCTACCGGGACCCGTAGCGAAAAATGAAAATAGGCAACAATAATGAATGGGAGGTTCAAATTGAAATTAACTTTTAATTGAGGCGATCCACAGGATATTCACATAACGATTGAAAAATTTCGATTCACGATTACATTTAAATGTATTGCAAAAAATTATTGATTTTTGATATTTTAATAAAAAGCAATTAATAATAAAGAATATATAATATGAACATAGCTTTTTTTCCCTAAGGAATTTATGCAAAAAAAGTTCGAAATGGGCAAACTCTTCGATTTTATTATGAAATTATATGTCGAAAAAAAAAGAAATATACATTAGACATTATTTTAAAATAAACTATAAGTTTAATGAAAGAGAACAAAAATTTTGATACTGATAAATATTTTAAATGAATCTCAGAAATGCATTGAATGCATTTTTTCATCTTATCTGACATATATAATTATTTAATTTTGAAAATTATATACAGAAAAATTAACGAAAATTAAAGAAAATAACTGTTTCACTCGCATTTTTTTATATGTCAAAAAAAAGAACTATACATTAGGAATTATTTTAAAGTAAACTATAAGTTTTATGAAAGGGAACAAAAAGTTTCGATACTGATAAATATTTTAAATGAATCTCAGAAATGCATTGAATGCATTTTATCATCTTAATCTGACATATATAGTTATTTAATTTTGAAAATTATATGAAGAAAAATTGACGAAAAAATAACTTTTTCACTCGCCAAAGTTAATGATTTCCCCCTGTTTAAGGCAGAATTTTTTTAGTGTGACCCTTGAGTTAGATGCGGTCGAAGGCGAAACAGGTCAAATGTCTTTGGCGCAAAGCTAATTTTCGACGCCAACGTTTGGCTAAATGTAAAATCGCGTATTTTAAATTATTTTAAAAATCATTACCTTCATTTTAAGGGAAAAATTTTTACATATTATTATATTACATTAAAATATTTTTAAAAAATATTACATAAGGATTTTAAGCTACCACTTTTAAAATAAGAAAAAAATTAGCAAGAACTTTTTTTCAACATTCATTTTACTCTGGAATGGCTTTTGCAGTCGCCTCGAGATACGAAATCCATTTCTTTGTCGCAAATGAAAAATGAGATGACGCTTACATCACTTGAGCAGGGGTCCCAACACACCCTCATTGCAGGAGATAAAAGCCCTGACTGGCTTGGTGCCCCTAAACAAATATCAGCTACAAAACTCAAGTGTTAAAAAATGACCAAATAACGCCGGCAATAGGCCAAATATCCGCACTACCCCAAGTGGAGAATTTAGAACATCGCTTATTTAACGTGCAGCTTAGTCTTTACTGAGAGTTTTTCAGTGACAGTTGCCCTGCGAATTTATTTCTGGTCATGAGCGTTTGGTTACAGCAAATTCGGTCTTTGTGGGGTAATTGTTATTAAAACCAAATACACTCTTTGATAAAAAATTAGCCCAGCTCGTGATAATTGCGAAATTGTATCGAAACTTGGCATGAAGGTAAAAGTCGGGGAGATATGGATACGAATAGAAAGGCGGTTTGATTGCGCAATCTTTATAGCCAGTAGAGGCCGTTCAATGTCGATCCCCTTGGAGTAAGAAAAAGAAACAAAGCTTGTTTGAGTGGGCTGTATCGTTTCAAAGGAAGAGATGAGGTAGAAATTCCATTACGACCTTTTTGAAGACAATATAAGCAGCAGTTAGAGAGGGGAAGTATTATAGACATGATGGAAGCTGGGTGGTCAGCTAGGCGAGTAGTTTGCCAATTAGGCCACTGCGAGTAAGTTCTGAGGAAGTGTTGGGCCCATTAAACGTCCATTAAAAACGACCATTAAACGTCCTCCGCTAAAATTGTCGCTTTCTCTGCAATTGGAGCATAGGCAGTGGGTCAATGGTTCTCTCCATATGAACATTCGATGAGACACCGTGTTTAGGTTGAAACGGGACACACATCGGTGAACAGAACGGTCGCCCATTGATCCTCACTCCAATCGCTCTATGCTGTCCACCCCATATGTTAAAAGGGCTCTCCTGTTCTTAGACTTGAGCAGGACGCAAATAGGAGGTCCTCTGGCAAACAACCCTTTGTCAGAAAGTCTTTTTGAAACAATCACCCTTGATACACGGGTTCCTGTGGCTGCATACAAATAACGGGAGAGCTGAGAAACTGTAGCCCTTCTGTTTCTTTCGCTAAAATTGACAAATGGCGATCAGCTATGGCCGTCGTGGCTCTTCGACGAACTTTCCCCGGCTTTCTCTCGATGGATCCAGTAACCTGGAGCTGTTTCCATTAGTTACACACGACGCTGGGAGTTACATTGAACACACTACAAATCTGCACTTGACAATGGCCTGTTTCTATCCTCCCCATAATTGACTTTGAAATATTTTTGAATTTTTTCCACTATTACGATTGCATTATATGGATAACAAATTATCAAGTGTTCAGTACAACAACGCAGTGTTTTATGGCAATATCTGTGTATTTAACGTAAAAAAATAACTATCCCAAGGTATCACTTATATATTACGGAGAAATAAAAGGATGTTGTTATTTTCCTATTTTTAAAAATCATTACGTTGTTATTTTTCTACAAGCTAATACAAAAAAAAATGTGCTGCAACGAAAGTTTCTAATTTCTAGAGCAACTGATTTATTTCACTACTTATACTTTCCAAATTTCACTACTTATGCTTTGTTGCGTCGTTATTGCGAAGAGAGATTGAGTGGAATTTTATCATACTTGTAGAAATATATTTTTTAAAATTTCTAATAAATATTTTAGTCAATCCTATTGACTCACCGTAAGGATTGGCATTTCTAGGACGAATTTAATGACCCGACCTGCACGGTACGTCGACCAGATTAGTAAATTTTTTATCTGACACTATTCAGCGGCCAATGTATCTAAAAAAGCAAATGACACCAAATTAAATACATAGAAAAATAGTAACTTAGAGGGAAAATAAGATTCTAAAAAAGAAAAGAATTAATTCTTCAAAGTGGCGATAAGCGCAGTTTAGCACTTTAAAATGAAAAAAAAATACGAAAAATGAAAAAATAACAAATCCAAAATAACTGCAAAATAGTAAGTTCTACATTCACTCCAAATGTGAGTAATTGGACCTCATTTAATAGAACCGCCATTCTCAAAGAATACACCAAGTGATCTCTGCGCGACATTTACCACGGCCATAGTAAACGTGTAGCACATTATAATTCCTAATGCCAGCCATATGTGCACCAACAATTGTTCTCTTCGATCCATGGTCGACTTCTATTGCAACATCTGCTACCATTTCCGGAAAAATTGTCAATAACCTTGTATGTGTGATTTTTTTAACCATATCTTTTTCAAAATTAGCGGGAAAGGACTTTACACAGCTTCTCCAGGGTTTTGAACTCAAGAGGAGCTGTAAATGCTAAAATTATACAGCTTTACCATTTATACACGTTTTGGTAATGCGAGTCACATGTTCTCTTGTGATAGGACACCGGCATTGGAGTTGGTCCCCAATCAATCCATAATTTGTTTATTCCAGTTTTTTACAGGATGTTGTTGTAATTCCTTAGATCGGGGACCCGAGTGATGTCACCCGGGATCGCAAGGGTGAATGAACACATAAATTTAACTAAAATAGTAATTTTTTGTATTTTTGCGCTTGGAGACCGATCAATGAGACTGTTTTTTCAAACAGTGCGTGTAGGCACAAGTACAGAGTTTTGCCCTCCATTAGTAGGGCGACGTGGGACAATTTTCTGCAGCTTTTCACTCTTGACTTCCGATTAAGAAAGTAAAAACCCTAAGTCTCGCTGTCCGGTCGATGCGATGCCCGCCTCCATCACAGATAAGTGAAATTCGTAATGTTTGTTAACAGTTCTCTTATTCTTAATTTTAATAGTGTTTATTCTAAATTCTAATTTTGTAATATAATATAATTGTAATAAACTAATTTATTTTAATTTTAATCCGAGTAATTTCATTATTATTGCATTGCCTGTGAATTTGATTAGAAAGTACTAACCACTATATTGATGCGGACAAAAGTTAAAGAAGCGAACCTGGGTAGTTTTTATGATTTTAGTTAAAGTGGAAATTATATATAGAGAGAGTGTAATATTAAATAGCGCCGCATCACTTGATATGGCACACTTTTACTGAGAATATTATTCTTCCGACATCTTTAGCCCAAAATACTAAAGGAGTTTTCGCATGTGAACGTATAAATTTTAATTTTTTTTTCGCATCCGTATTTCATATTTATTCTTGGTTTTACTACACTGCAACAACGCCATCTATACTTGCAACGCCCTTTTTCGGAACTATTTCTTTAAGAGATTACTCATAATTTTGTCATTCTGAGGCACCATATAAAATTTCGTGCTAATACGATTGTTAAATATAGGCACGGGTAGTTAGTTGTGCGTGAACATAGTGTCAGTTTTTTAAAAAAATTCCGCTATGCAGTGTTGAGTAATATTTAACACTTCTATTCACAAAACTTCAAGATTTAAAAAAAAAATTCGGATCACATGAAATAAACACTTTTTATTCTCATTTATTCCGTTTTAATTAATGTACACGTTCAAAGACAATAAAGTGAAGCATATGTAAAAAGCATCATTATAAATATCTTGTATGATTATTTTGAAGAAAAAATATTTTTTTCTTCTAAATATGACATAAGGGTTTTAAATTAATACTTTTTTAGTAAGAAAAAATTCTTTAAGATCTTTTCTTTGCAACGCTTATTTTGCATTGGAATAGATTTCGCAGTCATCGTGATATACGTGTTCTATTTCGATGTTGTAATTTAGAATATAAGATATCGTTCATGTCATTTAAACAGGAATCAAAATATTTGTCGTCAATAATTCTACTGTTACAAAAGTTTGTATACAAATCAAAATAAAAACCCTATTGTCAAATGACAGCAATAATCTGAAACAAGGCAACAATTATCCGAATATCCACACCTCGCCAATTGCAGGAGTTTAAGCTTCGACGGAATTCGTAAAGAACCTACCTTGTATCTGAGGGGTTCCAAGCTCAAAAGGAGTTGTAAATGCTAAATTTATACAGCTTTACCACAAACGCACTTATTGGTAGGGCCAATCGCACATTCCATTGAGATGGTCCACCCCATTGGAAAATACTATTCTTTCCCTCTCTCTAAATATTTAGCCCCGAATACCGAACTTTTTTTCGCATTCGAAAGCATTAATTTGTGTTTTGTTTTCACATCCTTATTTTATGTTTAGTCTCATTTCGTAAACGTCAACACCGCCATCTATAAAGGTAATAATATTTTAGCAAAAAAAAAACCTTTTTACGGAATAATTATTTTTACTTAATTAATATATTTTGTTTAGTCTCATTTGGTAAGCATCAACACCGCCATCTATATAAAGGTAAGTAACATATAAGTAAAAAAAATTTTTTACGGAAAAATTATTTTTACTTAATTATTAGTCTGCATTAGAAATTTTTTGGAAATACGATTTTCAGATCGAGCTACAGGTAGCTCTGAACAGTGTCTTTTTAAAAAAAAAACTCCCGTTTTGCACAGTTGTATAATAATTTAACACTTTCACAAAATTTTATGTTTAAAAAACTTATCAAATCACATGAAATATAGACGTTTTCTCTCATTAATTCTGTTTTAAATGATGTAGACAGAGACAACCAAGGTACTGGACTATTTGTAGAAAGCTTTAGTATAAAGTTTTCATATTATTATATTACATTAAAATATTTAAAAAAAATATTACATAAGGATTTTAAGCTACCACTTTTAAAATAAGAAAAAAATTAGCAAGAACTTTTTTTTCAACATTCATTTTACTCTGGAATGGCTTTTGCAGTCGCCTCGAGCTACGAAAGCCATTTCTTTGTCGCAAATGAAAAATGAGATGACGCTTACATCACTTGAGCAGGGGTCCCAACACACCCTCATTGCAGGAGATAAAAGCCCTGACTGGCTTGGTGCCCCTAAACAAATATCAGCTACAAAACTCAAGTGTCAAAAAATGACCAAATAACGCCGGCAATAGGCCAAATATCCGCACTACCCCAAGTGGAGAATTTAGAACATCGGCTTATTTAACATGCAGCTTAGTCTTTACTAAGAGGGTTTTCAGTGACAGTTGCCCTGCGAATTTATTTCTGGTCATGATCGTTTGGTTACAGCAAATTCGGTCTTTGTGGGGTAATTGTTATTAAAACCAAATACACTCATTGATAAAAAATTAGCCCAGCTCGTGATAATTGCGAAATTGTATCGAAACTTGGCATGAAGGTAAAAGTCGGGGAGATATGGATACGAATAGAAAGGCGGTTTGATTGCGCAATCTTTATAGCCAGTAGAGGCCGTTCAATGTCGATCCCCTTGGAGTAAGAAAAAGGAAACAAAGCTTGTTTGAGTGGGCTGTATCGTTTCAAAGGAAGAGATGAGGTAGAAATTCCATTACGACCTTTTTGAAGACAATATAAGCAGCAGTTAGAGAGGGGAAGTATTATAGACATGATGGAAGCTGGGTGGTCAGCTAGGCGAGTAGTTTGCCAATTAGGCCACTGCGAGTAAGTTCTGAGGAAGTGTTGGGCCCATTAAACGTCCATTAAAAACGACCATTAAACGTCCTCCGCTAAAATTGTCGCTTTCTCTGCAATTGGAGCATAGGCAGTGGGTCAATGGTTCTCTCCATATGAACATTCGATGAGACACCGTGTTTAGGTTGAAACGGGACACACATCGGTGAACAGAACGGTCGCCCATTGATCCTCACTCCAATCGCTCTATGCTGTCCACCCCATATGTTAAAAGGGCTCTCCTGTTCTTAGACTTGAGCAGGACGCAAATAGGAGGTCCTCTGGCAAACAACCCTTTGTCAGAAAGTCTTTTTGAAACAATCACCCTTGATACACGGGTTCCTGTGGCTGCATACAAATAACGGGAGAGCTGAGAAACTGTAGCCCTTCTGTTTCTTTCGCTAAAATTGACAAATGGCGATCAGCTATGGCCGTCGTGGCTCTTCGACGAACTTTCCCCGGCTTTCTCTCGATGGATCCAGTAACCTGGAGCTGTTTCCATTAGTTACACACGACGCTGGGAGTTACATTGAACACACTACAAATCTGCACTTGACAATGGCCTGTTTCTATCCTCCCCATAATTGACTTTGAAATATTTTTGAATTTTTTCCACTATTACGATTGCATTATATGGATAACAAATTATCAAGTGTTCAGTACAACAACGCAGTGTTTTATGGCAATATCTGTGTATTTAACGTAAAAAAATAACTATCCCAAGGTATCACTTATATATTACGGAGAAATAAAAGGATGTTGTTATTTTCCTATTTTTAAAAATCATTACGTTGTTATTTTTCTACAAGCTAATACAAAAAAAAATGTGCTGCAACGAAAGTTTCTAATTTCTAGAGCAACTGATTTATTTCACTACTTATACTTTCCAAATTTCACTACTTATGCTTTGTTGCGTCGTTATTGCGAAGAGAGATTGAGTGGAATTTTATCATACTTGTAGAAATATATTTTTTAAAATTTCTAATAAATATTTTAGTCAATCCTATTGACTCACCGTAAGGATTGGCATTTCTAGGACGAATTTAATGACCCGACCTGCACGGTACGTCGACCAGATTAGTAAATTTTTTATCTGACACTATTCAGCGGCCAATGTATCTAAAAAAGCAAATGACACCAAATTAAATACATAGAAAAATAGTAACTTAGAGGGAAAATAAGATTCTAAAAAAGAAAAGAATTAATTCTTCAAAGTGGCGATAAGCGCAGTTTAGCACTTTAAAATGAAAAAAAAAATACGAAAAATGAAAAAATAACAAATCCAAAATAACTGCAAAATAGTAAGTTCTACATTCACTCCAAATGTGAGTAATTGGACCTCATTTAATAGAACCGCCATTCTCAAAGAATACACCAAGTGATCTCTGCGCGACATTTACCACGGCCATAGTAAACGTGTAGCACATTATAATTCCTAATGCCAGCCATATGTGCACCAACAATTGTTCTCTTCGATCCATGGTCGACTTCTATTGCAACATCTGCTACCATTTCCGGAAAAATTGTCAATAACCTTGTATGTGTGATTTTTTTAACCATATCTTTTTCAAAATTAGCGGGAAAGGACTTTACACAGCTTCTCCAGGGTTTTGAACTCAAGAGGAGCTGTAAATGCTAAAATTATACAGCTTTACCATTTATACACGTTTTGGTAATGCGAGTCACATGTTCTCTTGTGATAGGACACCGGCATTGGAGTTGGTCCCCAATCAATCCATAATTTGTTTATTCCAGTTTTTTACAGGATGTTGTTGTAATTCCTTAGATCGGGGACCCGAGTGATGTCACCCGGGATCGCAAGGGTGAATGAACACATAAATTTAACTAAAATAGTAATTTTTTGTATTTTTGCGCTTGGAGACCGATCAATGAGACTGTTTTTTCAAACAGTGCGTGTAGGCACAAGTACAGAGTTTTGCCCTCCATTAGTAGGGCGACGTGGGACAATTTTCTGCAGCTTTTCACTCTTGACTTCCGATTAAGAAAGTAAAAACCCTAAGTCTCGCTGTCCGGTCGATGCGATGCCCGCCTCCATCACAGATAAGTGAAATTCGTAATGTTTGTTAACAGTTCTCTTATTCTTAATTTTAATAGTGTTTATTCTAAATTCTAATTTTGTAATATAATATAATTGTAATAAACTAATTTATTTTAATTTTAATCCGAGTAATTTCATTATTATTGCATTGCCTGTGAATTTGATTAGAAAGTACTAACCACTATATTGATGCGGACAAAAGTTAAAGAAGCGAACCTGGGTAGTTTTTATGATTTTAGTTAAAGTGGAAATTATATATAGAGAGAGTGTAATATTAAATAGCGCCGCATCACTTGATATGGCACACTTTTACTGAGAATATTATTCTTCCGACATCTTTAGCCCAAAATACTAAAGGAGTTTTCGCATGTGAACGTATAAATTTTAATTTTTTTTTCGCATCCGTATTTCATATTTATTCTTGGTTTTACTACACTGCAACAACGCCATCTATACTTGCAACGCCCTTTTTCGGAACTATTTCTTTAAGAGATTACTCATAATTTTGTCATTCTGAGGCACCATATAAAATTTCGTGCTAATACGATTGTTAAATATAGGCACGGGTAGTTAGTTGTGCGTGAACATAGTGTCAGTTTTTTAAAAAAATTCCGCTATGCAGTGTTGAGTAATATTTAACACTTCTATTCACAAAACTTCAAGATTTAAAAAAAAATTCGGATCACATGAAATAAACACTTTTTATTCTCATTTATTCCGTTTTAATTAATGTACACGTTCAAAGACAATAAAGTGAAGCATATGTAAAAAGCATCATTATAAATATCTTGTATGATTATTTTGAAGAAAAAATGTTTTTTTTCTTCTAAATATGACATAAGGGTTTTAAATTACTACTTTTTTAGTAAGAAAAAATTCTTTAAGATCTTTTCTTTGCAACGCTTATTTTGCATTGGAATA
Organism: Trichonephila clavata; assembly: GCA_019973975.1. Taxonomy (NCBI): domain Eukaryota; kingdom Metazoa; phylum Arthropoda; class Arachnida; order Araneae; family Nephilidae; genus Trichonephila; species Trichonephila clavata. The sequence continues at coordinate 14,009 of BMAO01009744.1, read as the reverse complement.
GATTTCGCAGTCATCGTGATATACGTGTTCTATTTCGATGTTGTAATTTAGAATATAAGATATCGTTCATGTCATTTAAACAGGAATCAAAATATTTGTCGTCAATAATTCTACTGTTACAAAAGTTTGTATACAAATCAAAATAAAAACCCTATTGTCAAATGACTGCAAAAATCTGAAACAAGGCAACAATCATCCGAATATCCACACCTCGCCAATTGCAGGAGTTTAAGCTTCGACGGAATTCGTAAAGAACCTACCTTGTATCTGAGGGGTTCCAAGCTCAAAAGGAGTTGTAAATGCTAAATTTATACAGCTTTACCACAAACGCACTTATTGGTAGGGCCAATCGCACATTCCATTGAGATGGTCCACCCCATTGGAAAATACTATTCTTTCCCTCTCTCTAAATATTTAGCCCCGAATACCGAACTTTTTTTCGCATTCGAAAGCATTAATTTGTGTTTTGTTTTCACATCCTTATTTTATGTTTAGTCTCATTTCGTAAAAGTCAACACCGCCATCTATAAAGGTAATAATATTTTAGCAAAAAAAAACATTCTTTTTACGGAATAATTATTTTTACTTAATTAATATATTTTGTTTAGTCTCATTTGGTAAGCATCAACACCGCCATCTATATAAAGGTAATAATATATAAGTAAAAAAATTTTTTACGGAATAATTATTTTTACTTAATTATTAGTCTGCATTAGAAATTTTTTGGAAATACGATTTTTAGATCGAGCTATAGGTAGCTGTGAACAGTGTCTTTTTAAAAAAAAACTCCCGTTTTGCACAGTTGCATAATAATTTAACACTTTCACAAAATTTTATGTTTAAAAAACTTATCAAATCACATGAAATATAGACGTTTTCTCTCATTAATTCTGTTTTAAATGATGTAGACAGAGACAACCAAGGTACTGGACTATTTGTAGAAAGCTTTAGTATAAAGTTTTCATATTATTATATTACATTAAAATATTTAAAAAAAATATTACATAAGGATTTTAAGCTACCACTTTTAAAATAAGAAAAAAATTAGCAAGAACTTTTTTTCAACATTCATTTTACTCTGGAATGGCTTTTGCAGTCGCCTCGAGCTACGAAAGCCATTTCTTTGTCGCAAATGAAAAATGAGATGACGCTTACATCACTTGAGCAGGGGTCCAAACACACCCTCATTGCAGGAGATAAAAGCCCTGACTGGCTTGGTGCCCCTAAACAAATATCAGCTACAAAACTCAAGTGTCAAAAAATGACCAAATAACGCCGGCAATAGGCCAAATATCCGCACTACCCCAAGTGGAGAATTTAGAACATCGGCTTATTTAACGTGCAGCTTAGTCTTTACTGAGAGGGTTTTCAGTGACAGTTGCCCTGCGAATTTATTTCTGGTCATGATCGTTTGGTTACAGCAAATTCGGTCTTTGTGGGGTAATTGTTATTAAAACCAAATACACTCATTGATAAAAAATTAGCCCAGCTCGTGATAATTGCGAAATTGTATCGAAACTTGGCATGAAGGTACAAGTCGGGGAGATATGGATACGAATAGAAAGGCGGTTTGATTGCGCAATCTTTATAGCCAGTAGAGGCCGTTCAATGTCGATCCCCTTGGAGTAAGGAAAAAGTAAACAAAGCTTGTTTGAGTGGGCTGAATCGTTTCAAAGGAAGAGATGAGGTAGAAATTCCATTACGACCTTTTTGAAGACAATATAAGCAGCAGTTTGAGAGGGGAAGTATTATAGACATGATGGAAGCTGGGTGGTCAGCTAGGCGAGTAGTTTGCCAATTAGGCCACTGCGAGTAAGTTCTGAGGAAGTGTTGGGCCCATTAAACGTCCATTAAAAACGACCATTAAACGTCCTCCGCTACAATTGTCGCTTTCTCTGCAATTGGAGCATAGGCAGTGGGTCAATGGTTCTCTCCATATGAACATTCGATGAGACACCGTGTTTAGGTTGAAACGGGACACACATCGGTGAACAGAACGGTCGCCCATTGATCCTCACTCCAATCGCTCTATGCTGTCCACCCCATATGTTAAAAGGGCTCTCCTGTTCTTAGACTTGAGCAGGACGCAAATAGGAGGTCCTCTGGCAAACAACCCTTTGTCAGAAAGTCTTTTTGAAACAATCACCCTTGATACACGGGTTCCTGTGGCTGCATACAAATAACGGGAGAGCTGAGAAACTGTAGCCCTTCTGTTTCTTTCGCTAAAATTGACAAATGGCGATCAGCTATGGCCGTCGTGGCTCTTCGACGAACTTTCCCCGGCTTTCTCTCGATGGATCCAGTAACCTGGAGCTGTTTCCATTAGTTACACACGACGCTGGGAGTTTCATTGAACACACTACAAATCTGCACTTGACAATGGCCTGTTTCTATCCTCCCCATAATTGACTTTGAAATATTTTTGAATTTTTTCCACTATTACGATTGCATTATATGGATAACAAATTATCAAGTGTTCAGTACAACAACGCAGTGTTTTATGGCAATATCTGTGTATTTAACGTAAAAAAATAACTATCCCAAGGTATCACTTATATATTACGGAGAAATAAAAGGATGTTGTTATTTTCCTATTTTTAAAAATCATTACGTTGTTATTTTTCTACAAGCTAATACAAAAAAAATGTGCTGCAACGAAAGTTTCTAATTTCTAGAGCAACTGATTTATTTCACTACTTATACTTTCCAAATTTCACTACTTATGCTTTGTTGCGTCGTTATTGCGAAGAGAGATTGAGTGGAATTTTATCATACTTGTAGAAATATATTTTTTAAAATTTCTAATAAATATTTTAGTCAATCCTATTGACTCACCGTAAGGATTGGCATTTCTAGGACGAATTTAATGACCCGACCTGCACGGTACGTCGACCAGATTAGTAAATTTTTTATCTGACACTATTCAGCGGCCAATGTATCTAAAAAAGCAAATGACACCAAATTAAATACATAGACAAATAGTAACTTAGAGGGAAAATAAGATTCTAAAAAAGAAAAGAATTAATTCTTCAAAGTGGCGATAAGCGCAGTTTAGCACTTTAAAATGAAAAAAAAATACGAAAAATGAAAAAAAAACACATCCAAAATAACTGTAAAATAGTAAGTTCTACATTCACTCCAAATGTGAGTAATTGGACCTCATTTAATAGAACCGCCATTCTCAAAGAATACACCAAGTGATCTCTGCGCGACATTTCCCACGGCCATAGTAAACGTGTAGCACATTATAATTCCTAATGCCAGCCATATGTGCACCAACAATTGTTCTCTTCGATCCATGGTCGACTTCTATTGCAACATCTGCTACCATTTCTGGAAAAATTGTCAATAACCTTGTATGTGTGATTTTTTAACCATATCTTTTTCAAAATTAGCGGAAAGGACTTTACACAGCTTCTCCAGGGTTTGAACTCAAGAGGAGCTGTAAATGCTAAAATTATACAGCTTTACCAATTATACACGTTTTGGTAATGCGAGTCACATGTTCTCTTGTGATAGGACACCGGCATTGGAGTTGGTCCCCAATCAATCCATAATTTGTTTATTCCAGTTTTTTACAGGATGTTGTTGTAATTCCTTAGATCGGGACCCGAGTGATGTCACCCGGGATCGCAAGGGTGAATGAACACATAAATTTAACTAAAATAGTAATTTTTTGTATTTTTGCGCTTGGAGACCGATCAATGAGACTGTTTTTTCAAACAGTGCGTGTAGGCACAAGTACAGAGTTTTGCCCTCCATTAGTAGGGCGACGTGGGACAATTTTCTGCAGCTTTTCACTCTTGATTTCCGATTAAGAAAGTAAAAACCCTAAGTCTCGCTGTCCGGTCGATGCGATGCCCGCCTCCATCACAGATAAGTGAAATTCGTAATGTTTGTTAACAGTTCTCTTATTCTTAATTTTAATAGTGTTTATTCTAAATTCTAATTTTGTAATATAATATAATTGTAATAAACTAATTTATTTTAATTTTAATCCGAGTAATTTCATTATTATTGCATTGCCTATGAATTTGATTAGAAAGTACTAACCACTATATTGATGCGGACAAAAGTTAAAGAAGCGAACCTGGGTAGTTTTTATGATTTTAGTTAAAGTGGAAATTATATATAAAGAGAGTGTAAAATTAAATAGCGCCGCATCACTTGATATGGCACACTTTAACTGAGAATATTATTCTCCGGAGCTATCTACATATTTAGCCCAAAATACTAAAGGAGTTTTCGCATGTGAACGTATAAATTTTAATTTTTTTTTCGCATCCGTATTTCATATTTATTCTTGGTTTTACTACACTGCAACAACGCCATCTATACACGCAACGCCCATTTTCGGAACTATTTCTTTAAGAGATTACTCATAATTTTGTCATTCTGAGGCACCATATAAAACTTCGTGCAAATACGATTGTTAAATATAGGCACGGGTAGTTAGTTGTGCGTGAACATAGTGTCAGTTTTTAAAAAAAATTCCGCTATGCAGTGTTGAGTAATATTTAACACTTCTATTCACAAAACTTCAAGATTTAAAAAAAAATTCGGATCACATGAAATAAACACTTTTTATTCTCATTTATTCCGTTTTAATTAATGTACACGTTCAAAGACAATAAAGTGAAGCATATGTAAAAAGCATCATTATAAATATCTTGTATAATTATTTTGAAAAAAAAATGTTTTTTTTTCTAAATATGACATAAGGGTTTTAAATTACTACTTTTTTAGTAAGAAAAAATTCTTTAAGATCTTTTCTTTGCAACGCTTATTTTGCATTGGAATAGATTTCGCAGTCATCGTGATCTACGTGTTCTATTTCGATGTTGTAATTTAGAATATAAGATATCGTTCATGTCATTTAAACAGGAATCAAAATATTTGTCGTCAATAATTCTACTGTTACAAAAGTTTGTATACAAATCAAAATAAAAACCCTATTGTCAAATGACTGCAAAAATCTGAAACAAGGCAACACTTATCCGAATATCCACACCTCGCCAATTGCAGGAGTTTAAGCTTCGACGGAATTCGTAAAGAACCTACCTTGTATCTGAGGGGTTCCAAGCTCAAAAGGAGTTGTAAATGCTAAATTTATACAGCTTTACCACAAACGCACTTATTGGTAGGGCCAATCGCACATTCCATTGAGATGGTCCACCCCATCGGAAAATACTATTCTTTCCCTCTCTCTAAATATTTAGCCCCAAATACCGAATTTTTTTTCGCATTCGAAAGCATTAATTTGTGTTTTGTTTTCACATCCTTATTTTATGTTTAGTCTCATTTCGTAAACGTCAACACCGCCATCTATAAAGGTAATAATATTTTAGCAAAAAAAAAACATCCTTTTTACGGAATAATTATTTTTACTTAATTAATATATTTTGTTTAGTCTCATTTGGTAAGCATCAACACCGCCATCTATATAAAGGTAATAATATATAAGTAAAAAAATTTTTTTACGGAATAATTATTTTTACTTAATTATTAGTCTGCATTAGAAATTTTTTGGAAATACGATTTTTAGATCGAGCTATAGGTAGCTGTGAACAGTGTCTTTTTAAAAAAAAAACTCCCGTTTTGCACAGTTGCATAATAATTTAACACTTTCACAAAATTTTATGTTTAAAAAACTTATCAAATCACATGAAATATAGACGTTTTCTCTCATTAATTCTGTTTTAAATGATGTAGACAGAGACAACCAAGGTACTGGACTATTTGTAGAAAGCTTTAGTATAAAGTTTTCATATTATTATATTACATTAAAATATTTAAAAAAATATTACATAAGGATTTTAAGCTACCACTTTTAAAATAAGAAAAAAATTAGCAAGAACTTTTTTTCAACATTCATTTTACTCTGGAATGGCTTTTGCAGTCGCCTCGAGCTACGAAAGCCATTTCTTTGTCGCAAATGAAAAATGAGATGACGCTTACATCACTTGAGCAGGGGTCCAAACACACCCTCATTGCAGGAGATAAAAGCCCTGACTGGCTTGGTGCCACTAAACAAATATCAGCTACAAAACTCAAGTGTCAAAAAATGACCAAATAACGCCGGCAATAGGCCAAATATCCGCACTACCCCAAGTGGAGAATTTAGAACATCGGCTTATTTAACGTGCAGCTTAGTCTTTACTGAGAGGGTTTTCAGTGACAGTTGCCCTGCGAATTTATTTCTGGTCATGATCGTTTGGTTACAGCAAATTCGGTCTTTGTGGGGTAATTGTTATTAAAACCAAATACACTCATTGATAAAAAACTAGCCCAGCTCGTGATAATTGCGAAATTGTATCGAAACTTGGCATGAAGGTAAAAGTCGGGGAGATATGGATACGAATAGAAAGGCGGTTTGATTGCGCAATCTTTATAGCCAGTAGAGGCCGTTCAATGTCGATCCCCTTGGAGTAAGGAAAAAGTAAACAAAGCTTGTTTGAGTGGGCTGAATCGTTTCAAAGGAAGAGATGAGGTAGAAATTCCATTACGACCTTTTTGAAGACAATATAAGCAGCAGTTTGAGAGGGGAAGTATTATAGACATGATGGAAGCTGGGTGGTCAGCTAGGCGAGTAGTTTGCCAATTAGGCCACTGCGAGTAAGTTCTGAGGAAGTGTTGGGCCCATTAAACGTCCATTAAAAACGACCATTAAACGTCCTCCGCTACAATTGTCGCTTTCTCTGCAATTGGAGCATAGGCAGTGGGTCAATGGTTCTCTCCATATGAACATTCGATGAGACACCGTGTTTAGGTTGAAACGGGACACACATCGGTGAACAGAACGGTCGCCCATTGATCCTCACTCCAATCGCTCTATGCTGTCCACCCCATATGTTAAAAGGGCTCTCCTGTTCTTAGACTTGAGCAGGACGCAAATAGGAGGTCCTCTGGCAAACAACCCTTTGTCAGAAAGTCTTTTTGAAACAATCACCCTTGATACACGGGTTCCTGTGGCTGCATACAAATAACGGGAGAGCTGAGAAACTGTAGCCCTTCTGTTTCTTTCGCTAAAATTGACAAATGGCGATCAGCTATGGCCGTCGTGGCTCTTCGACGAACTTTCCCCGGCTTTCTCTCGATGGATCCAGTAACCTGGAGCTGTTTCCATTAGTTACACACGACGCTGGGAGTTCATTGAACACACTACAAATCTGCACTTGACAATGGCCTGTTTTTATCCTCCCCATAATTGACTTTGAAATATTTTTGAATTTTTTCCACTATTACGATTGCATTATATGGATAACAAATTATCAAGTGTTCAGTACAACAACGCAGTGTTTTATGGCAATATCTGTGTATTTAACGTAAAAAAATAACTATCCCAAGGTATCACTTATATATTACGGAGAAATAAAAGGATGTTGTTATTTTCCTATTTTTAAAAATCATTACGTTGTTATTTTTCTACAAGCTAATACAAAAAAAATGTGCTGCAACGAAAGTTTCTAATTTCTAGAGCAACTGATTTATTTCACTACTTATACTTTCCAAATTTCACTACTTATGCTTTGTTGCGTCGTTATTGCGAAGAGAGATTGAGTGGAATTTTATCATACTTGTAGAAATATATTTTTTAAAATTTCTAATAAATATTTTAGTGAATCCTATTGACTCACCGTAAGGATTGGCATTTCTAGGACGAATTTAATGACCCGACCTGCACGGTACGTCGACCAGATTAGTAAATTTTTTATCTGACACTATTCAGCGGCCAATGTATCTAAAAAAGCAAATGACACCAAATTAAATACATAGACAAATAGTAACTTAGAGGGAAAATAAGATTCTAAAAAAGAAAAGAATTAATTCTTCAGAGTGGCGATAAGCGCAGTTTAGCACTTTAAAATGAAAAAAAAATACGAAAAATGAAAAAATAACACATCCAAAATAACTGTAAAATAGTAAGTTCTACATTCACTCCAAATGTGAGTAATTGGACCTCATTTATAGAACCGACATTCTCAAAGAATACACCAAGTGATCTCTGCGCGACATTTCCCACGGCCATAGTAAACGTGTAGCACATTATAATTCCTAATGCCAGCCATATGTGCACCAACAATTGTTCTCTTCGATCCATGGTCGACTTCTATTGCAACATCTGCTACCATTTCTGGAAAAATTGTCAATAACCTTGTATGTGTGATTTTTTAACCATATCTTTTTCAAAATTAGCGGAAAGGACTTTACACAGCTTCTCCAGGGTTCTGAACTCAAGAGGAGCTGTAAATGCTAAAATTATACAGCTTTACCAATTATACACGTTTTGGTAATGCGAGTCACATGTTCTCTTGTGATAGGACACCGGCATTGGAGTTGGTCCCCAATCAATCCATAATTTGTTTATTCCAGTTTTTTACAGGATGTTGTTGTAATTCCTTAGATCGGGGACCCGAGTGATGTCACCCGGGATCGCAAGGGTGAATGAACACATAAATTTAACTAAAATAGTAACTTTTTGTATTTTTGCGCTTGGGGACCGATCAATGAGGTTGTTTTTTCCAATAGTGCGTGTAGGCACAAGTACAGAGTTTTGCCCTCCATTAGTAGGGCGACGTGGGACAATTTTCTGCAGCTTTTCACTCTTGACTTCCGATTAAGAAAGTAAAAACCCTAAGTCTCGCTGTCCGGTCGATGCGATGCCCGCCTCCATCACAGATAAGTGAAATTCGTAATGTTTGTTAACAGTTCTCTTATTCTTAATTTTAATAGTGTTTATTCTAAATTCTAATTTTGTAATATAATATAATTGTAATAAACTAATTTATTTTAATTTTAATCCGAGTAATTTCATTATTATTGCATTGCCTATGAATTTGATTAGAAAGTACTAACCACTATATTGATGCGGACAAAAGTTAAAGAAGCGAACCTGGGTAGTTTTTATGATTTTAGTTAAAGTGGAAATTATATATAAAGAGAGTGTAAAATTAAATAGCGCCGCATCACTTGATATGGCACACTTTAACTGAGAATATTATTCTCCGGAGCTATCTACATATTTAGCCCAAAATACTAAAGGAGTTTTCGCATGTGAACGTATAAATTTTAATTTTTTTTTCGCATCCGTATTTCATATTTATTCTTGGTTTTACTACACTGCAACAACGCCATCTATACACGCATCACCCATTTTCGGAACTATTTCTTTAAGAGATTACTCATAATTTTGTCATTCTGAGGCACCATATAAAACTTCGTGCAAATACGATTGTTAAATATAGGCACGGGTAGTTAGTTGTGCGTGAACATAGTGTCAGTTTTTTAAAAAAAATTCCGCTATGCAGTGTTGAGTAATATTTAACACTTCTATTCACAAAACTTCAAGATTTAAAAAAAAATTCGGATCACATGAAATAAACACTTTTTATTCTCATTTATTCCGTTTTAATTAATGTACACGTTCAAAGACAATAAAGTGAAGCATATGTAAAAAGCATCATTATAAATATCTTGTATAATTATTTTGAAAAAAAATGTTTTTTTTTCTAAATATGACATAAGGGTTTTAAATTACTACTTTTTTAGTAAGAAAAAATTCTTTAAGATCTTTTCTTTGCAACGCTTATTTTGCATTGGAATAGATTTCGCAGTCATCGTGATCTACGTGTTCTATTTCGATGTTGTAATTTAGAATATAAGATATCGTTCATGTCATTTAAACAGGAATCAAAATATTTGTCGTCAATAATTCTACTGTTACAAAAGTTTGTATACAAATCAAAATAAAAACCCTATTGTCAAATGACTGCAAAATACTGAAACAAGGCAACATTTATCCGAATATCCACACCTCGCCAATTGCAGGAGTTTAAGCTTCGACGGAATTCGTAAAGAACCTACCTTGTATCTGAGGGGTTCCAAGCTCAAAAGGAGTTGTAAATGCTAAATTTATACAGCTTTACCACAAACGCACTTATTGGTAGGGCCAATCGCACATTCCATTGAGATGGTCCACCCCATCGGAAAATACTATTCTTTCCCTCTCTCTAAATATTTAGCCCCAAATACCGAATTTTTTTTCGCATTCGAAAGCATTAATTTGTGTTTTGTTTTCACATCCTTATTTTATGTTTAGTCTCATTTCGTAAACGTCAACACCGCCATCTATAAAGGTAATAATATTTTAGCAAAAAAAAAAAACCTTTTTACGGAATAATTATTTTTACTTAATTAATATATTTTGTTTAGTCTCATTTGGTAAGCATCAACACCGCCATCTATATAAAGGTAATAACATATAAGTAAAAAAAATTTTTTTTACGGAAAAATTATTTTTACTTAATTATTAGTCTGCATTAGAAATTTTTTGGAAATACGATTTTTAGATCGAGCTACAGGTAGCTGTGAACAGTGTCTTTTTAAAAAAAAACTCCCGTTTTGCACAGTTGCATAATAATTTAACACTTTCACAAAATTTTATGTTTAAAAAACTTATCAAATCACATGAAATATAGACGTTTTCTCTCATTAATTCTGTTTTAAATGATGTAGACAGAGACAACCAAGGTACTGGACTATTTGTAGAAAGCTTTAGTATAAAGTTTTCATATTATTATATTACATTAAAATATTTTTAAAAAAATATTACTAAGGATTTTAAGCTACCACTTTTAAAATAAGAAAAAAATTAGCAAGAACTTTTTTTTCAACATTCATTTTACTCTGGAATGGCTTTTGCAGTCGTCTCGAGCTACGAAAGCCATTTCTTTGTCGCAAATGAAAAATGAGATGACGCTTACATCACTTGAGCAGGGGTCCAAACACACCCTCATTGCAGGAGATAAAAGCCCTGACTGGCTTGGTGCCCCTAAACAAATATCAGCTACAAAACTCAAGTGTCAAAAAATGACCAAATAACGCCGGCAATAGGCCAAATATCCGCACTACCCCAAGTGGAGAATTTAGAACATCGGCTTATTTAACATGCAGCTTAGTCTTTACTGAGAGGGTTTTCAGTGACAGTTGCCCTGCAAATTTATTTCTGGTCATGATCGTTTGGTTACAGCAAATTCGGTCTTTGTGGGGTAATTGTTATTAAAACCAAATACACTCATTGATAAAAAATTAGCCCAGCTCGTGATAATTGCGAAATTGTATCGAAACTTGGCATGAAGGTACAAGTCGGGGAGATATGGATACGAATAGAAAGGCGGTTTGATTGCGCAATCTTTATAGCCAGTAGAGGCTGTTCAATGTCGATCCCCTTGGAGTAAGGAAAAGTAAACAAAGCTTGTTTGAGTGGGCTGAATCGTTTCAAAGGAAGAGATGAGGTAGAAATTCCATTACGACATTTTTGAAGACAATATAAGCAGCAGTTTGAGAGGGTAAGTATTATAGACATGATGGAAGCTGAGTGGTCAGCTAGGCGAGTAGTTTGCCAATTAGGCCACTGCGAGTAAGTTCTGAGGAAGTGTTGGGCCCATTAAACGTCCATTAAAACGACCATTAAACGTCCTCCGCTATAATTGTCGCTTTCTCTGCAATTGGAGCATAGGCAGGGGTTCAATGGTTCTCTCCATATGAACATTCGGTGAGACTCCGTGTTTAGGTTGAAACGGGACACATCGGTGAACAGAACGGTCGCCCATTGATCCTTACTCCAATCTCTCTATGCTGCCCACCCATATGTTAAAAGGGCTCTCCTGTTCTTAGACTTGAGCAGGACGCAAATAGCAGGTCCTCTGGCATTCAACCCTCTGTCAGGAAGTCTTTTTGAAACAATCACCCTTGATACACGGGTTCCTGTGGCTGCATACAAATAACGGGAGAGCTGAGAAACTGTAGCCCTTCTGTTACTTTCGCTAAAATTGACAAATGGCGATCAGCTATGGCCGTCGTGGCTCTTCGACGAACTTTCCCCGGCTTTCTCTCGATGGATCCAGTAACCTGGAGCTGTTTCCATTAGTTACACACGACGCTGGGAGTTACATTGAACACACTACAAATCTGCACTTGACAATGGCCTGTTTTTATCCTCCCCATAATTGACTTTGAAATATTTTTGAATTTTTTCCACTATTACGATTGCATTATATGGATAACAAATTATCAAGTGTTCAGTACAACAACGCAGTGTTTTATGGCAATATCTGTGTATTTAACGTAAAAAATTAACTATCCCAAGGTATCACTTATATATTACGGAGAAATAAAAGGATGTTGTTATTTTCCTATTTTTAAAAATCATTACGTTGTTATTTTTCTACAAGCTAATTCAAAAAAAATGTGCTGCAACGAAAGTTTCTAATTTCTAGAGCAACTGCTTTATTTCACTACTTATACTTTCCAAATTTCACTACTTATGCTTTGTTGCGTCGTTATTGCGAAGAGAGATTGAGTGGAATTTTATCATACTTGTAGAAATATATTTTTTTAAAATTTCTAATAAATATTTTAGTCAATCCTATTGACTCACCGTAAGGATTGGCATTTCTAGGACGAATTTAATGACCCGACCTGCACGGTACGTCGACCAGATTAGTAAATTTTTATTTGACACTATTCAGCGGCCAATGTATCTAAAAAAGCAAATGACACCAAATTAAATACATAGACAAATAGTAACTTAGAGGGAAAATAAGATTCTAAAAAAGAAAAGAATTAATTCTTCAAAGTGGCGATAAGCGCAGTTTAGCACTTTAAAATGAAAAAAAATACGAAAAATGAAAAATAACACATCCAAAATAACTGCAAAATAGTAAGTTCTACATTCACTCCAAATGTGAGTAATTGGACCTCATTTAATAGAACCGCCATTCTCAAAGAATACACCAAGTGATCTCTGCGCGACATTTACCACGGCCATAGTAAACGTGTAGCACATTATAATTCCTAATGCCAGCCATATGTGCACCAACAATTGTTCTCTTCGATCCATGGTCGACTTCTATTGCAACATCTGCTACCATTTCTGGAAAAATTGTCAATAACCTTGTATGTGTGATTTTTTTTAACCATATCTTTTTCAAAATTAGCCGGAAAGGACTTTACACAGCTTCTCCAGGGTTTTGAACTCAAGAGGAGCTGTAAATGCTAAAATTATACAGCTTTACCATTTATACACGTTTTGGTAATGCGAGTCACATGTTCTCTTGTGATAGGACACCGGCATTGGAGTTGGTCCCCATCAATCCATAATTTGTTTATTCTAGTTTTTTACAGGATGTTGTTGTAATTCCTTAGATCGGGGACCCGAGTGATGTCACCCGGGATCGCAAGGGTGAATGAACACATAATTTAACTAAAATTAGTAATTTTTTGTATTTTTGCGCTTGGGACCGATCAATGAGGTTGTTTTTTCAAACAGTGCGTGTAGGCACAAGTACAGAGTTTTGCCCTCCATTAGTAGGGCGACGTGGGACAATTTTCTGCAGCTTTTCACTCTTGACTTCCGATTAAGAAAGTAAAAACCCTAAGTCTCGCTGTCCGGTCGATGCGATGCCCGCCTCCATCACAGATAAGTGAAATTCGTAATGTTTGTTAACAGTTCTCTTATTCTTAATTTTAATAGTGTTTATTCTAAATTCTAATTTTGTAATATAATATAATTGTAATAAACTAATTTATTTTAATTTTAATCCGAGTAATTTCATTATTATTGCATTGCCTGTGAATTTGATTAGAAAGTACTAACCACTATATTGATGCGGGTAATATTGACAAAAGTTAAAGTGTTGAGTAATATTGACAAAAGTTAAAGAAGCGAACCTGGGTAGTTTTTATGATTTTAGTTAAAGTGGAAATTATATATAGAGAGTGTAATATTAAATAGCGCCGCATCACTTGATATGGCACACTTTTACTGAGAATATTATTCTTCGACATCTTTAGCCCAAAATACTAAAGGAGTTTTCGCTGTGAACGTATAAATTTTAATTTTTTTTCGCATCCGTATTTCATATTTATTCTTGGTTTTACTACACTGCAACAACGCCATCTATACTTGCAACGCCTTTTTCGGAACTATTTCTTTAAGAGATTACTCA
>BMAO01009743.1:0-37767 GCA_019973975.1 Trichonephila clavata | reverse complement strand
TATATTAATTGATTTAGAATAAATTTAATTACGACGACCAGTATCTCTTCTAGAAGCAAATTAAATGTTCCAATATTACAAAAATTATAGCTGCCTAAACAGTTATATCAATCGCAACCATGATGAAAAATTTCCTATGGTATCATATGTTTCGGAAATTCATTTTTTTAATTGTAATATATTAAATCATTTGATTCTTTGTATTATAGTTTTTAAATTGATTGATCATTGATTCTATCAACTGATTTGTTGTTTGCACTAACGTGATTTGTTAGGTATCGAAAAATATATGAGCAACATTTAATTTAAACGTACCGAAACGTTGCTGTTGTTCCGTCAATGATTTTATTTACCCTTTAACGTTTGCCTAATAGGTAATGTACAGATTATTTAAGCAATTTGTAAATTATTTGGGTAATTTGAGAAATGAATTCATCTTGAGTACTTGGGGGTCTGGTACGTCCATGGGCCCATGTTAAATTTAAGTAAGTTTATGTACCTTTTCTCATAAACTACTCTTCTTATGAATAAAATTTTACGGTTATTTGTACTATCAATAACACTTAAACAAAGTTTGTCTTTTAATTAAAATTAAATTAATTATGATTTTTAAAGTGTCAATTTTTGCCCTAAAATTTAGTTTAAAGTCACATCTAAGAAGTTTGCTGAATATATCTAATTCACTCCCATAAAAGTGTGTAAACATGTTAAAGTCTGTTAGGATAATATGATAGTTTTTGAAAAGGTGCAAAATTGAAAAATATTACATTTGAAAACAGGCTTGAAAAGTTTGTGTTTTAGCATTTGCCTTATTGCTAGAAGCAGGCCTTTTTAATTCTCTGTTTCTACAAAAGACTCTTCCTATTTTCTTTCCTTTTCATTGTTTTAACAATTTTGCCCTTTAAGTTTTAAAAATAACAATTACACAATTCTACGATGTATCCCAGTTTTTGAAGCATGACGCACAGTTATAACTTGTTCAATATCACAATGTTTTGGATCATTAATTTTGCTACATGACTCGCACTGAACGGTATAACCATATTTATACCTTATTTTAGATTTTTAACGCAGTACATCTTGTAATCACTGACCATATGGTGTTATTAACTGACTCATTTGGGTTCCAGGTCTTTCCATGAAAACATTTTCTTGATAACATAGGATCACCTAGATCTATAAAGAGGCGAAGCCATTTAATTCATTATAGTGTTGTGTTTATGATCCCTTAGTACCTTTAGTTTATTAAACTGTTTTGAAATTTTCACCAGAATTTATAATCGCAGGACTGAATATATTAGAACTCTGTTTGAACAAAAGATCAAATAAAGCAACCCAAACAGCAATTTTCATTGCTGTGTAGATCATTGGACTGTATTTCTTCTACCATAATTGATTATTGATATTAAATGTCCGGAAAATCGGTTACATTCTTTTAATTATTCTATCATAACTTTTCTATGTTTCGCATTTAAGATCCAAAATACATTGTACCACTACCTGCTTAAATACCTCTATTTTTCCACTTGAACATCATATGGACTCGCTCGTAGAAACTTATGCTAGGAGAAACACAGGTACTCAAAGAGATCTCATTTCATGCGCGTCAAGGGTAACTTTACCGTTAAAATAATAAAATACTTCTAGTATCGCATTTTCTCATATCATATATTATTTTTAAACAAAATATTTGAACTTTATAAAATATAAAAAGTGAAAATCGAAAATTTTCAAAATTCACGTATGCCAGGCCTTAACAGACCTAGATAATGTAGATTAACTGATTTCTGCCTTTATATAGATTAGCAGTAGCATATAATGGTTTAATAAAAAATTTTGTTATGCAAAATTTCCTTTTTCTGATTTATTCAGAATAAGCAAGAGTTTTACTGTCAAAATCATGCACGCCGTGAGTGTGTGGTTATTAACATCGCAATGTAAAGCAGCATGGAAGCTATTATTGCCGATGAATCTTGTATTTAAGCCATAGTCAATTAACGAGGAAGACACCTGAGCGAACACCCTACTCTCCTTACTTCCTCACCACGTGAGACTATTAGGTATCCAGATTTAACGTGCATAGGTCCCTCTACATGACGAGTCAGCTCAATGGATATTGGCAACGGACCTCGTAATATTGAGCCCTAGTCAAGTGATGAGTACGACAAATTAGCTAGCATCCCCTCTCTGTTGACTGTCATGCTGAACTGAACTCAGCGGCGCAATAGCCTATGAGACTGAAGTCCTGCTATCTGCTTTCTGACTTTAGGCGTAGGGTGCATGTGCAAATGTTTCGGTCAAGTGGTCGGTCGGCAGCCCCAGTGTTTCCCAAGCAAGCTTTGTGACAGGTCTGCGCAGCTCTACTAATATGTTCTTTCTCTTTAAAACAAAATATTTATTTCTTTATCTGAGGAAACCAAACATGATTTATGTAAATGGTATGTTAATAATTTGGTTTTCATGATTGACAAAGAGGAAGTAAGAGAGTTAGGATAAGTGAAGTAAAGTGAAATTAAGAAACAAGTGATCTGTTGCGTTGTTGTTGACAAGCTGAAGTTGATACGATGTGAACTGAAGTAGGGTGAACTTGAAGTTCGAAATTATTAAAATGATTGCAGAGGCAGTGAAACCTACGACATTGAACAAGCCGATATAGTGCCTGCAAGTTACAGTGTAGGATCCACCATTAAGGTACAGGTACTGTGTTCTTAATTGAAATAGGCCTTTAATTGTTAGTGTGCGACGTAGTTGTAATTGAGCACGGTGGCAATGTTAATTCAGTTGAGGTCTGTAATATTATCCCCATAGAATATCTCCTTCTGCACTCTGCATAGTTCATATACCTTAAATTAGAATTATTGTATCTGATCTATAATAAAATTAAAAATCCAGAAGTTAGATTCTTATGTCTGTGGTTATTCTATTCCTCCTACACATCTGAGGTTTATAGGTAAACAAGAGGGATTGGATGTAAGGGGTAACCAGAGGTTACTACAGCTTGGTACTTATTTTATTGACCCACTGAAGGGATTTCCAGGCTTAGTCGACCTTGCCCAATCCGGGATTTGAACCCCGGATCTGTGGTGTGGAAGCGTGATACACTACCACTCAGCCACTGGGCTAACTGCCATACTACACCAACATAATTGGTTTAAGTCACGACAGGTGTAACGGGCATCAGCCCCCTCTACACGGCGAGTCTTAGGTGGCACCAGGACTCGAACACATGACACACCGGCTACAAGTTCGTGAACATGACCACTAGACTAGCGTGGCCAGCCATACGAAAGGAGTTTAACGTCAGTTTAACATCCCTAATGTAGGTTCATGTCATTGCGAATTATTTTGATTTTCTAGTGCTAATTAGAGTTTATGTATTGTTTTTGAAGAATTTCTCCATTTCTTGTTAGTTTATTGTCCTTATGTTCTATATTGGCCTGCATGTCACACAAGAAAATCTGATATTCAGCAAAACTATTCCGTTTCGTTATGTCGAACAACAAAACTTTCTGTTCGTATCACCTTAAAAACCACACTGCGCTGCATTTAATCGTATCTGTATCTATTCCCAGGGAAGTCCTTCGATACTTCGTAACCCCTTCATGATAATAATAAAAAAAGAATAGCTCCTTTTCTCGTTACGGTATAAATAAACGTTTATTTTGAAGCCTGGTCTTGTTGCGATTTAATTAGACGAGAACTCCAACGACCCGAAAATGGAATGAACGAGGAGCTTATTAAAGCCTGAATGCATTTTCAATTACTCCGGAATGTTCCCAAATTCAATTACCTATTAAAGAGCCGCATTTTATGGATTTTCTCCGGAGAAAACCCGACCGCCGGATAATAGTCCGGCATTTATCAAATCGTCTTTCTAAAGGGAACGGACAGCACCTCACATTTTCTTTCCTTTTTTTTATTGGGAGGAATAAATTTTCTTCGGTTATACAACCGCTCATCGATCGGATGTGGAACACTTTTATCCCATTTATCCTGTTTTTAATAAAGAAAATGCAAATTTCGGTTTCTCCTTATTATACTTCTGTGGGTGATATAATTAAAAAGAAATGGTTGAATTTTATGGGTTTTTCGAAGTGTTTTTTCTTCTTTTCATTTCCTTTTTTTTATTTTCGCAATAATTAGTACGTGTAGTATTTTAGATGAAAATTCATCCATGGTATGTTTCCTCTCAATGATTATGGAGTTAACTTTGGTCCTTTTTATGCGTTGTTATTTTTTTTTTCATTATTTTTCGGGATTTTTTATTTAATTCATAATATTCCACCGAGTCTTAATTTTTAATTCGCTTTCTGTATTAGTGTTTTATTTCTGTTTTAAGATAGTTTCAAATGTGTTTTAAAGATGTTACTTTAGTAATGTAACATGTGGAAAGATAAAAAAAAAATGGCTTACAAAATCTTAATTTACAAAAGAATTCAGTGTTTTGAAAGAAAAAAATTATTCATTTAGTGATGCTTAGTAATAAATTTGGAAAACAAACTAGTTTTATTTACTTTTGAATCATTATTTTTAAATTTTATAATTTCCTGTGTTGTTTTTATCGAAATGGTGTTTGTAAAAAAATTTTTTTTTACAAAATTACACAAAATAAAAATATGTACCCACACATTTAAAATGATCCAGAGTACACAGCATAATATTTTGAAATAAATGAAACTCAAAACATGCAGAACTTGTTTTACTCGCATCCTTTAAATTAACTAATACTTACCAAGGATGTTTATAAGAAGTTTCAACTTTCACAAAAATGGCCCTACTGCCACCCTCACATGTAAAGTTAAAAATTTAAGGCTCTTTTACAAGCGTTTTAGGTATAAATTTACTCTGCTTTTTAAAATTTGGATGCTTTTTTTCCCTTCAAATAGTCCTGTAGTGACTTTAACAGGAGTGAATTTTTTTTTAAGTTTTAATCCTTTCTACTATCATATTACAGTGCAAATCCTCGTTTATGTCCAAGTTATGTCTTCGCTTAGTTACTATTCATTTTTTATCTGAGTTGAACCATTTTTTCACCTATTAAATGTGTTTCGCACTTTTTCATCTATATTATAATGCTATTTGAATTATCCCTTTGAATGTTCAACGAAAATATTCATTATCTACGGAATATTTTAAAGTTTTAAAAACGCTATATATTATAAGCAGATGTATGAATTATATATACAACGCTGCAAATTTTCATGAAAATTGAGACATTTTTCTGTCTCAAAATAGGCTCTACGCGTAGTTTGGGCTTTCGCAGGGACGTCTTAAGACTCTTAGAGGGCCTGGGACTCTATGCAAAAGAAGACCCTACCTGAGATCGTTAAAAATAGACTGTATATAGCATGCATTGACAAATACTCGTTCAAACAATAATTTGAAACAGAAAAATGGGCACGATTCACAATCCCCAAAACCTAGGCACAAACCGGCTCGACTGTTGGCCGCATTTTGACTAAATAAGTTGATTGCTTATGGTATTAGGCCTAGATCTAGGCACGGACAACGGACATCTGTTACCATTTTACTAGATTGACATGGGTTAAATTCCTGTTTTGGATAATATACGGGAGTAATATTCAACCATTAAATTATCAGTTCATGATCTTACTTAGAATAATAATGAAACAAAGGCTACGAGAACAAGCCCTTGTTCTCGGGCTGATTATTATGCTTAGGAGGTCTTTTATTTACTGTTTCTACCACTTCTAAATGCTTAGGATAAACTATTCCGGGATAAATCAACGTTCGATCAAAAATCCTCACAGATAGGAAATAACCTTTGAACTTTAACGATACGGAAACCACTGATGCGAAGATTACCTAATTAAAATGTGGAAAACTCTTGATTCTACACTTTCATGGAGATAATCAATTGATCTACAGATTAACTAGGTAATTCTGCACATTAAAGGTACATATAAAACGATAATATATATACTGAACTGTAAAAATACAGTATTTAAAACGTTGACGTTTGTTCAATTGAATAAACACTAATCTAGAGAAAAACACTACATTTATTCTCGATGGATTTTGTAACGAGTTATATACGAGTTTTGATACGAGTTATGGTCTGAGGAGAACAACACAACACATCTTAATTTCCATTTCACATTAAAACCATGCTACTCAACCTACTTTTTTTACAAGTATGCATGAAAAAAAAGTTCTGAAACAGCTGTACGCAATTTTCGTTATTTAAGCAGATAAACAAAATTCCCTTACGTATCAAAATAGATTTTAAATTAACTAGCTAAAAATTCTTCGTTTATTATCTTATTTGATTCACTCCTAAGCAAGCCTAGAAACAAAGCTCAAAATTTCTACCTAAATATTTTTTCTGACAACCATTTGAATTCTCTAATGGTTAAAACATGAAAAGAACAAATTCGTAGAACCAAACATAATCCTCTTAATTCGTAACAAAACAATGATATATTAGAACTGAAGCAGACTAACAAAGGACATTTTTCGCCTGAATACATAGAAGAGAATTTTTTCCCCTTATTTCACGTATTCGATTGACTTAAATAACGCACAAATGAAGTCCCTAATCGCATTTTCAATAGAAGGAAATTAAAAATCAAATGTTTCATTGAAACAAAAGTTATAATCGCCTCTTTTCACAAGTATTGTTTCACATTTCTGTTCTCCCCTCTGATAATTTTTTTAAATTATACTTTGTAGAAGTGCACGAAAATAAAGATAGATTCTTAGTTTAAGGATTTAGACAATTATTTTAACTAATTTCTAATTCGAACTGTTAAGCAAAAATATTTCTTGTTGAATTTGGTGTTTTAAAAAAACCGACTTAGATGGGGAAAACATTTAAATAATTTTATTCTAAAACAAAGTTTTTTAAAACATAAGAATTCATAAGTGCTTTTCATACGAAAAAATTCATAATCTTTTTAAATATAACCCAATATATTACAACTCATATCTCACTACACAGTGCCTATGAACTACAAAATGAAAACTAAGGAGAAAGACGCTAAGGATAATCTTTTGATAACTATTGAAGTATTATGATTTTATTAATATAATGAATCCAACATAGAAAGACTAGATGAATATCAAACAATTTAAATTATTTAGAATAATCGTATCCTTAGTTTTTGAAGAATAAGACTTAATTTTACCTATACTAAAAACAGAAATAAAAAATATTTTAACACATTAAAATTAACCATTTTTTTAATTGAGAACATTTATAACCCTGTGCGCCATAAAGTATCACACGGGGCTTACAGAAGTAAGCGTGGAGCAAGCACACATCGCAAAGAAAAGAGGTATTTCAACACAAAACATCCATGATTTCTCCGGGATTCGAACCCAAGCCCTACAGCACCGCACAGTCAGCGTCACTAACCACTATACCGGTTGGGCGGCATTAATTATCCATTGAAAGAATAATGAAACTGGAAAATGTATATGGTTCATAATACACGAAATTGAAAGCAGTGCCCCAATCAAGAAAAACTGAGATATACAGAACTTGTTTCTTTTAATCTTTAAGGAAAAAAGCACATTATTTTAGTCGTTTTAATTTGACAAGATCCATCTTTTTTCCCTCCTTCTGTATATAACCTAGAAACCTTTCCACTGTATTAAAGTATTAAAATAAAAATATATAAAAATATTTTTAAACAATTTTTGACTGAGATTTTGATTAGTATTAAAATCGAAAGATACTTTTTTTTTCAATATTTGTGTTCAAAACTAAAATCTCATCTAATCTGCAATTCTACATCTTTTTACACAACATTTTCTGAGTTCTACAGATTATTATTCACTTCAAAATTGCTCACAATATTATATTCATCATTTTTTCCATATATTTTTTTTAAACCATGAAGAGTACACATCAATCTGCTCTTTCATCAAAAATCCTTGTGAACTACATTTTAAAATATTTCTAAAATTTCTATACAATTTGAATATTCACATTTGTTAGTAAAATAAAAAAAAAACTATATTCAACATTCGTTTCCAAAAGGACAAAATTATTAATTCCACCAAAATTATTCAGGACAGTTCAGATTGAAAGCAGAATTCCAAACAATTACTTCTACTCCAGTTTTGAATAATGTTTTTCAATCACATTCTCCAACAAACAAATAAAAATGTCGCTCGTTTTCTACAAAATCTCTATAAATTCTTTTGTTTAGAGCACGCGAAAGAATATTTCAACGACTTAAAGAAATTCTTAAGAACAAGGAGTGCTAGATGAATAAGTCTCGTATTCCACAAAGCAAAATGATGAACAGAATTTGTATTTTTAATCGTCTCTCTTTGTATGTGCCAGAAAAGCACACTAAAAAAAATATCTCGCGCCCTCGAAATTTGTAACACTGTTGTCTTAACGAGTACCAAAACAAAAGAATAGAATTTTAACTGGTACATTTTCTTCGCCAACGCCCACTAAAAGGAACATTTTACGCCATTTCTATTGTTTTCTCCCCCTTAACGTGTTAGAATAATATTCGTTCTCTTTTATATTAATGCACTCTCCCAGATATTTTGGCGAATATTATTTTTTCTCCTCTTTTGTTTTCGCACTTTTCTGTTCCTTTTCATCGAAGGGTCGGCAGTTTATTTACTTCTTCAGAGTCATCTGGTTGTGAAGGCGCACATATACACAAATGCACTCTCGAAGAGGAAAAAAGACAGCACTAGGGGGTGTAGCGATGGATAAAGATGAAGGGGTGAGCGGGGTGATATTCCACCAAAGGACGCCAACGCAATTTCACTTACGCAAGAGTGAAATATTTCCGCAATCACTCGTTTTATTTAATGTCTCTTCAGCCCGAAGGAGATAAGCCCTTGGCGCTTTGAATGATGGGTAGCCAACGTCCAAGAAATTCTAAGGAAAGAAAATGCGGCTTTGCTAATAAGATAAAAGCTGGGGGAAAAGAAATGGAAATAAAAATCATAAAAATGAAGAAAGATTCTGTATTAGAAGGATTAATAACCCGGAGAATAAATGAGGTTTTTTTTTATATTGTTGATGTTTACACATTTTGTAAACAAGGTAATTTTTCTTTTGCTAATTAAAGCTAAAACTGCCACTTCAACATTATGAAGTAATTCAGCATTGTAATATATTATATTCAGTGAAAATATGTAGTTATTTCCAACACATTTTACTATATATTTATTACTAAATAATTAAAATTAAAATTCAGAATCATTTAGGAACTAAGAAAATCGAATTTGATTTGAAAATAAAAATAAATTAAGCTTTAAAACCTATTTGTTTAAAATCTTTTTTTTTTCTTCCTTTACTCAATGTTTCACATCGTTTGCTAAAAATAAATTTTTATGAAAATAGGATCGATTTATTAAGTTTGTCTCAAAAAATATTTCTCCAAACGTCATTGTTAATATTCAGAGTATATTTGGACTTTTATAGGCATTTTATTCATCGTTTAATGATTGAAATGTTAGAAAATTTTACACTGAAATTTGTTTTAATTGATATTTACTTGGTTACCATCTCATTACATTCACTCAAAAGGACACCAGCATCACATTTATAACTACTGAAACACGAGGGAGAATTTAAAAACTAAACCGAAATATCTCATTTAAACTTTTATCTGCATCTTTAAGAATTTTAAAAAAATTTGATGGTCCCTTCTTTGCAGTTTTTAAAAATCCATGCTTGAGATCACGGATCTCCAGTAAAAATAATGTATTTATTGCCTTCAAAGCTATTAATGATACAAAATTTGAAACTACGACCTACATGACTGATGACAAATTCAGTTGTATTTCCCAATCTAAAATCCACCAAAGGTAACTGTACGGAATATGGAGACCACTAGTTAAATTTAACATTGTTATACAATCTTCCTGAGAAGTGATATGCATGCTCGGAGAGTTTGGTATAGAGAGATCGACCAATATGAGAAGGACTTTGGTTCCACCCACGTCACGTGATATCCGTTTTTTTTTTCATTATCTTATTTATCGTCGGCCTACTCTTCATCAAATTTTAAAGCGTCTTAAATATGCTGGGCAAGGACGTCTTAAGGCATGGGCCAACTGGGCTCGGGCAAAGGGCTTTGCCCTTGGTGGGGCCTCGTTTCGTATATTCCCGTATTATTCCCGTACATATTCTCCGAAAAACAGGGAATTTCAAACTACAAGTCAATTGGCAAAAGTGGTAAGACTGGCTTATTATGTGATGACAGTTGTCCATGTCTTAAACCTAGGGAAAATACCATAAACAATCATTGAATTCCTTTAGTTGAAATGCGGTCACCGGTCGAATCGGTTGTTGCCTAGGTTTTTGAGATAGCGAGTCGTGCACATCTATTTGTTTCAAATTACTCTTTGAACAAGTATTTGACAATGCATGCTATATACTGATTACTTTTAAAGATCTCAGGTAGGGCCTACTTTTGCATAGGGTCCAAGACTCAAAAGTTTTAAGATTTCTCTGGGTCCAGGGCCTCAAAGAGCCTTAAGATGCCCCGGAACATATTGAGACAGAAAAATGATTTAATTTTTATGAAAATTCACGATGTTGCAAAACATACATTTGCTTATTATGCTTTAATAATTTAATAATTTTCAATAATTAAAAGCATTTCTTAAGTATGCAAATTTCCTTTTTGACGTTTAAAGTGAAAATTTATTTTGAATCACGGTACAGGAGACAAAATTTGAAATACATTTTACACAAAATCGCAATAGGATAACAAAGTCGGAACTTATTATTAACGTTAAGCACCCCCTTGTGGTTAAAAAATGAAATGTTCCGATTTGGGATAGTAACTCTTCAACATTACGTGGAGCGTGCTTAAACATCAGGTAACTTATCGGTTACGATGGCTGAAATATGGTACAGTTAAAAGAGTTTCGTTCTCGTTAAAATAATTTAAAATCACTCAGTTCAATGAATCTTCAAGGGGGGGGGCACAATATGAAACGATTTAATTTCACAGTTGAATCTCAAATTATTTCTGTTTATAATGAAATGATTTCTTTCATCCAGTAGGCGGAGTCAAGGTTCTTCTAGTCATGGTCGATCTATACTTATTTTGAGTCGCCTTACT
Organism: Trichonephila clavata; assembly: GCA_019973975.1. Classification (NCBI taxonomy): domain Eukaryota; kingdom Metazoa; phylum Arthropoda; class Arachnida; order Araneae; family Nephilidae; genus Trichonephila; species Trichonephila clavata. Next base: position 26,695 of record BMAO01009743.1, on the reverse strand, counting down.
TGATTGTGGTCGAAAGTCCGCTGACCTATTAAATGATCCTTTTGAAGTTATGGGGGGGGGGGGAAGGATCGTGATTCAAAACGAAGTAACCCAATTCTCATCGACTGATTAAATCCCTAATTTTAAACGTCATTCTAGTTGGGGGAAAGTGAAAGAAAAAATTAATAAAAAATTGAATTTCTAAAAATTTGATGATTTAATTTATGGTGAAAAAAAGACATATTTTTGGGTGATTATCACTGAGCAAAACGAGGCAAAATCTAATCAATCAGCAACAAAACAATAAAAATTGACTTGCCATTTTCTTCTCCAGTCCTGTTAAGCAATAAATCTCAAAATTAATTGTTTGGTCATACCGTATTGCTTGAGACAGTACGCAGTATGTTTGCACACATTCAAAATTCATCAGAAAGAACATTTTTAATAAAATACATACAGACAGCTTTATAATTACTTGTAAGAAGTTTCTTGTTTACTTGCATCCTTTTCCTCATTAGTAAGCGAAGGATTTCGAATTATTTCGTTTATTATATTATTCATTAATTACATTACGAGCGAAGAATGAACGAAATTAACTAACTTTTTCTAACACTGAAAATGGATTCTTTAATAAATCACGAGATAGAATAAAAGATGCAGACATTAATTCACTATCTTAAATAGAATAGACGTCATAAGAAAGCAAAATGAATTACTTGCATGAGTATAAATGAAAAATTACACTTTATTGCATTAAATGTAATTACATGAAAACTATAATAATAGTAATAATAATGGAAGACTCAGAATTTTGATAACGCATATATCTTAATGAATTATTAAACTATAGCGTGATTAATTATAAAACTACACAGAAATATTATTTTAGAACTCAGATAGTAATGAATAGTATATACTTAATGTTTCTTTTTCAGTTATTTTTAAACAAATTAATGTTTTCCTTTATCGCCAACTCCTATGCGATAAATAGATTTTTTACAAATCTTTTATTAGTTGTTGTCTGCTATTGCTAAAACAATTAACGATATTTAGAATTTATCCTTCTGTTATGCTTTCAAGCAAACTTTTTAAAATAAAATTATGATAAAATAGCATAGAAGAGAATTGTAGTAATTTATTGTGAAAAAAACAAGGTTGTACAAATAAATTGAAACATATTGCAATGGAAGAATCAGTCCTTGGCAGTTTCAAGGTAGACTTTTTTCCCCCGCTGATATATGATTATTGACGAATTTGCACCAGAATTTGAAATTTTCTAAGAAATATGGTTTGAAATCCTGTATAAATTCGTAAAGTTTTGAAGCAAAAGTCCGTGCTGCAGTTTCATCCTCAGAATATGCCCGTAGACGTTCTACAGAAACATTTGTTTCGAAAAAAATTCGAAGCATACATCATACATGAACATTCACACAGAAGTGTGAGTATACAGCTAGAAGTGAAGCAATTTTGTCCATATCGCTGAAAAAAAAGTTAATATATTCTTTTTTTTCTATTGTCACAACAGCCCTGGGAGGGCCAAGGCCTCCCCAAGAACCTTCTTCCATTCCCATCTCCTCTTCGCAACAATTCTCGAATTAGTCACTCTCAAATCTTTAAAATCGGTTTTTAAACACACAATCAGCTCATCTAAATTTGGACCTAACCCTAGTTCTAGTTCCAATAGATTTGTAATTGAAAATTCTGAACGGGATAAGGATATCCCATGGAACTCTTTTTGTAAAAGGTTAGAACATATCCCTTTGCAGAGGACGGCAATTTTAGTCAAAAACAGCATTCCACAGCAACGCCATCTAGCGTGCTTATTAAAACGCTGACGCGATTTAATTTCGGCAGAGGCCCTCTAACATTCGACAACGAAGCAGAGTCTTCGCGCGTCCACGCTCGTTCGCCACAACTGGCGGTAAGTAGCGATCCCATCGCATAATGAGTTTTATTTAATTTCTAACGTCCTCCCAGAAGGAATGAACTATCTAACTTTCCTATATTTTTAAATGCCTGCATGTTCTAATTTCTATTTTGTAAATATTCCCCCTGTAAATCTCTCCAATAACTCATAATAAATTTAGTTTTTTAAAATTATGCTGTCTATTTTTTCAAAGTTAATCCATACATCGTAAAAACCCCAAATAAAAAAAAACCCGCTATCTGAAAAATCTAACTTTTTAGGAAGATTTCGGTTAGATTCCCACATATATAGCTAAAAATTAGTAAGCTTTATCAAGATGTCACTTAGATGATAATAATCATCTGTATTGAATGAATTTCCTTCGCGAAATCTTTCTTAAAATAGCTTAAGTAAAACATTCGTTTTACAAAATATGCTTTCAAGAATTACATAGTAGTTTTATCTTATAAATAAATTTACAAGATGGTATTCAGGACTTAATTTAACAAATCGAGAAAGAACAGGATTAATGTATAAACTAAAATATGTTTCTCAGATTGATTTGAGAAACAACTGTTGATAGATTCCTCCATCTGATCACCAGAATACCAGAATAATTCAAAATGAAGAAGAATCATTCGTATTATTTTATAATCTTTTTCAATCCTCCCATTTAAATTCTTCATCTATTTCAGCATTGATATTATCAAACGAAGTATCGTAGCGTGTTTCTAAGTATAAAACAATTTTTTAGAGTTCATGCTTTTCCATATCAATGAGAGATAGAGAGTTTTCCATTTAATTCCAGAGAAGATACTTCAAATAAATTTATTTGTAGTACAAAGAAACTACCAGTTGGAATTTCTGATCAAATGTAAAGACATCTGAATGAATTGTAAATGCATTTCTACAGTTATTAATAAAAATCAAAAATTGAGTATCGTAAAATAAAGTTATTTCAGAAATTCGAATTGGGCTAAAATGGGAATAAGAATTAAATAATCTTATAATAAAATCAGATGATTACGTATATTATGTAACAAAACTAAATTTACAAAGAGTTTTTCTAGTTTTCCTTGAAATATAATAAAAAAAATAGGCGAAGTTATTTTTATTTTTCCCTAACACTAATTAAATAATATACATAATGTATTTTCTTTTAATTTACTATAAAATCCGGCGTATACATGCAAATTTAACACAAAAAATAAGATCGAAATTTACAGGTGGGCGTTATACGCCAGTATAATAAATGAAAGCTTGCAAAACAAAAGAAAAAGATGAGCATAAGAAAATTAAGACTTTAACATGTATCGAAGTACTATTAACTTTAAAGGACATGTGGCGGTGGTTCCTATATAAGACACTAACTGACTCTGGACTGAAGTGATCATTTTGGCCTAGAGGTAGGATGTGTGCTTTCAGAACGGAAGGTACCGAGAACGAATCCTCCTTTGGTGACCCGGACGTGATTTGAATACGCAACCTTCTGGCAGCAATCGTGGCGCCATCTGTCCACATGAAATGCAACCCAAGTCGTTAGACACATGACGCAATCAACGAAGTCGTCTCACATATGACGCATTCAACAAAACCGTCTCACACATGACGCAACCAACAAGCCGTCTCGCACGAATGACACAACCAGCAAAGCCGTCACATATTGACGCAACAGCTCACACGCTCGCAATTAACAACGATATCGTTCGCTTTACCGACTCACTGGTAGAGGAGTGCGTGGGGGTGGTTCCTATATAAGACACTAACTACCTCTGGAATGAAGTGATCATTTTGGCCTTGGGGTACAGCGTGTGCTTTGGAAACGGAAGGTACAGCGAACGAATCCTCCTTCAAACATGAATTTAAAGGGTTGTAGTTTTAGAAGTGTACTATTTTTTCTAAAGCTTGGAATAATACCTCATATAGATTTTAAAACATAAGAGTATTGCACACGTACATTTCAGATTTCCCCAGGTAAAAAAAAAGGAGGGGTTATACGGCGAATGTACCTAAAAATTTAAAAAATACAGCGTGAAAGTATAGATGCTCGCGTTATACAACGGATTTTACGGTAAATTATTGTTTCTTACTTCAAATTCAAAACCTTAACTTTAATAAAACTCCTAAAATACCACATATGTACCCATTAAATCACAAATTATTTAAATAGGGAGAAATTAGTAGAGAAATAGCGTCTACACTAACACAACAGTGCTCTGACATAATAGTTTGGTGGCAATGTTTACTAGAAAATATGCTACCTTTAACGTAGTTTTTCCGTACTCAGCTGGTTGAAATAAACCAAAATAGTTTAAATAAATTGGCACATTAAGAATACTACTATTGAGTAATAAATTCGCTGATAAATTCTTTTTAGCATTCCACTGATTCATGCTGATTTAAATTAATAGATACATAAACAATTGAGTCATAAGCAAGAGAAAAATAAACATGTCCAAACTATATCTAATGAATATTTCCTTCCAAGAAATTGACAACGGGTGGCCGTGGCGCCTTTTCGGCGACTCCTAAGAATTATTTCCAGTACCCAAAGGAGCCAGATGAACATTTGGAAACTTATTCTACAGGCTAATTGCCTGATTTGGTTCTACATCTCAGCCGATTACCCATCTGATAACATTCTATTGCTTTTTTATGTAAATGAAAACATCCCGATGGTCTTTTCTTACGCTCGACGATTCCTTAAATGACTTGGTGTTTCTTTTCTTCGCATTTCTGACAATTTATTTTGGGTTTTTCGATAGTGCCACCCTGTTCCGGTCTACAATCTAATGGCCATGAGAGAGTGTTAAGATAATGCCCGAGACCATTTACTCTGCCCAAAAGATTAAAATATATGAGTTTACGAATTCAATAAGCTTTCTACTTTATTCGCCGTGTTTTATTTTATTTATTCAGTTTAATGTGTCTATAACTTCTGCACAGTGACTGAACAAGTCTATTCTGAAAAATAAATTTTTTTCGTAAATTACAGATAAATTTTAAAAATATGGCAGATCTTTCCATTGTTTTGAAAGTAAAAAGAAACCGTGCCTAGTATTCATAATTCATATAATCTGAAATTAGGGAAATCTATAACCATTCTTTTTAATATTTTATGTAAAATTATTCTGCAAAAAAGAGGAATTAATGTAGATTAAAAAGTTGAATAAATAAGAAATTATTAATTTATATAAAAGTGAACTAAAACATTTATAGATGCAGGATATTGTCTGCTGAAACAAGCAAGGTTGGTTAATCATATATATGCAGAGAGAGAAAATAATGATGGCTTAGTATTGAATATATCCTACAAATTAGGAGATGAAATTCTGAACGTAATAGCCAAGAACATGAGACCTGTTAATAAGAATAATAAGAAGAGAAAGTCAATGGACCAAAATGCAAAACTATTAAGTTTTTTGAAGTCGTCATTGACTTGGGCACAGTGATATATATATTTTTTGATACTTCTAAATGGAAGATTTTCCAATCTCATTTGTGAGAAAGAATAATGGTCTCATAAAACTTGGAATACATATACAGTCGATTCTCGATAATTCAAACCTTCGATAATACGAAGCTCTCGATAATTCGAAGTATTTGCTTAGTCCCTAGAAAAACTCTTGGTATTTCGAACTAAAACAATACGTTTGGGTACACTCAATAATTCGAAGTAAAATCTGTGGCTGACCAGATTACAACACGCAAAAATTCGAAGCTATCTTTTAAAACTCTCGACAATTATAACACTCACTATCATGTACAGCCCCTGTGGCAAACAAGTTGGAGCTTACAAATTTTGGGTTGTATTGTCTCTGCGTGTCTCCCCTGTAACGTAGCCTCTTTAATGACCATATGTCTGCTATCCCTTCTTAGTGTTTTTCCATTTATCAGGCGAAAATATACTTTTATGGCTATCCTTCTTCAAGTGGACAATGACCAATCGCACCTGTTGTCAGCCGTTCATATTTTTTGTTTAACACGTGGCCTTGCCACACATAAGTTCAGAAAGGATGGTCCACTATCGTGATGTGTAGGATTGTGTATGAATGTATTCTTTTAATACAGGACTTTTGTGTACAATTTTTATGAACTTTTCAAAAATCACTTGAAAGTAATTTGATATATATATACAATTATTGTTGTATTAGATAGTTTCGAATTTAAATGTGTTAGAAATAAAATTCTCTTCGAGTATTTTGGGAGTTTCTTTCTACCCTCTTGATAATTCGAACTTTTTATAATTCGAAGTTTTTCATTGGTCCCTCCAACTTCGAATTATCGAGAGTCGACTATATATACAGAGAAATTATAATAAAGGTTCCGCTTTCAAAAAGCTGTAAAAAAAAAAAGAACCATTGCTTAGAACAGAGGGGGGGGGGGGTGAACCTTTGTGTATCAGCGTGCCATTTTTCTGTAGAAATGTTTAACGAGGTATATAGACATGCCGTCAAATAATTTTGACTTATGAGTATTGGAAAAATAATGAAACTAAATACTAACAACTCTAAACTCTTTATTTGCTACGCAAAAATGCATTTTGCACTATATTGTTGTGAATGTTTAATTATGTTAGGATTGTTAAGTGAGTGTGCTCCCCGCCACCTCACGCACCACGACCGATCACTCGCGTTTGTTCGCAATACTTCATCGTGAAGTTTGTTATTTTTAACTCAAAGGTAAACCTTCTTGATCGGTGGCGTGCCCAAAATATTGTGTCGTGTGCCATCAATGGCACGGGTACCATTAGTTTGATATCCCTGGCTTAGAATGACTTCAAATTTGAACTAAAATATACTTGAAGAAGGGGCAAACGGTATGGCATATATATATATATATATATATATATATATATATATATATATATAAGAAAAAAATCATTGGCGTTTTCATTGTTGCCTTCTATGCGGTTCTTGGGCCCAGACCAATTTATCCCATCCAATGTGTGTTGTGTTAATCAAACGTTCGTGAACGCTATGGTTCGAGTTTTTTCGAGAATGATGCGACTGTTGGACTGTACTTTGGCTTATTTCAAGACGGTGCTATTCGCACGCTGCTCCAAGATGGAAGCTACAACAACAAGTGGAGCGGAGGGCTACATCAAAACATTGGCGGAGGTGCTCAGTCGGTGGATGGCATTCGCGACAAAAAATAGTTACAATTACGGACTGAATAATGTGATACCATCTTGCCATGGTGTGGATGGGCTTTTCATTAATATTGCACAACAACTGTTGAATTTCTCGGAAGTCGTTTTAAGTAAAAAAAACTGAAAAAATTATGAAGAATACAGTTAGTTTAATGTGCAATTCATGCCAAAGATGTCGTAATTCGATTCAAAATGCCACCAGAACTTTCCCTAATATGTTTTTATTTTAATCTGAACTACTAACATCATAACAAAGGGTAAAAATTATTATTAACTATATTAAGATCTAAAAAGAAATTTATAATTAATTAAAAAAACATAATTAATTGAATTAATGAGAAAAAAATTTCAGACATATGAATAATTTTTCCAAAAAAGATTAATTATCAATGCCTTGCTTTGTTCTTCTCATAAGTTTTTTTTTAATTTAACTTTTTTTTTCGGAAAAAGGAATGAGAGATTAAATTAAAAGTAAGATGTAAAAAGTTTTAATAAAAATTCTAATTTCGAGTAAAATTTCTCTGAGGATTTTTATTTTTTAAAACTCAACGTGAAATTTCTAGAACTTAAACAGAAAATGGGAAATAAAATGAAAATCTGATCATTTTTTTAATTACTTCAGGGTTTTAAAAAAAATTAACAATTTTTACTCACAATTCCCTCACAATTTCGAATGTGAAAGAAAAATAAAGGAAGAATGTGAGTGTGTTCTGGATTCCAGAATTAAAATAATTGTTATTAATATAGTCAATTTATACTTCACTAGTTTAATACAATTACCATACAAAAAAGTATTTTATCTTTTATTGAACAAATGTAATAAATATACTCAATTAAGTCATTCGTATTGAGAACGACGTTCCAAAAAATCCTATCACAATTAAAGCAACATAATTTATCCGGCCTCAGTCCAACGATAACATAATTGAAAACCCAAGCCGTGAAACTGGATCACGTTAAGGATCGAGTAAAAGCAATCACGATATATTCCAGAAATAAATGATTTCAATTTCTTTTCTACCGGAATATTCCAGATAACATCCAAAACGAAAACATTCTCCATCCATTTAGAAACTAGTAGGTGCTTAAAATCTTAAATTATTTTCTTTCTGGCAGAACGTTTCTCATCTCAGGCTAATTCTTCCAGAAATAAACATCCTTATTTCCGAAGCCTCTTTTATTCAAATGTAATCGCTTTCCACCAGACTTACCCAGGAGTAGATTTCTTTTCGAAGTATATTTTCTCGTTTGGATCCGAATCCAACTGTGAACGAGTCCAATTGAACGAGTTAGGTTGTATCCAATTTAACGTGGCTTCTCCTGCCGATTCCAGAGCAGCAGAAACGATGAGCCACTTTGTTGAGGAATCTTTTTCTCCGTTTTATTTATGGAGCTCTGGAGGACTCTTTGAGGGGAAGCGAAAATTTAACAACCGTTCTTCGCGGTCCGCTGGTTCTTGGGAAGTCCTCGTGGGACACAAGAAGTTGCCGCGACACGTTCGTGATTTTGAAACAGGGAAAGTAGGAAAGAAGTACATGAAACAGATATGGGAGAGGAGGCCCCACAAGTGGCGGTTCTTATTTGATGACAGGGTTTAGCTTCTGGAATTTCTCCGAAAAGGAGCAACTTATTCTAGTATTATATAACACACTGTAATGGGAACTTAAAGGATCTATCTTCCGATTTAAACGTAGATGCGTTAGTTTATACTTCTGTTGCATAATGCATAACATTCGTAATCTTTAGGTTATGCATAAGTAAATTTTTATTTCTCCATGTTAACTAATTAGAAAACTACTTCTATTTCCAAGAAAATTAAGAAAGATATTTTGAAACAGTATATATTAACAGAATTTTTCATAAATATTTTTTCAGCACATTCACTTTTTTCTTAAAAAAAAATATCACAATATTATCAACTACTGATTAATAAAAAAAAGTCATCTAATTTAATTTTCAATTAAATACTACCAAAAATTGATTTTAAAAATATTCATTATAACAATCAATTAACATTAATCGTAGGAAATTCATGAAATCCTACGATTAGTTACTTAACGGAAAAGTAAGTTGCAATGTAATGGTTAACTTTGTAGATGCTGCCCAGCCAGTATGGTGCCAGCCCTTGGCTTGTAACCGAGTGGGCTCGGGCTCGAATCCCGAATAAGACATGCATGTATCTTCGGGAGAAGAAGTCGGACTTTCGCCTGTGAAATGGATTCCCGTCTCGGATGAAAAGCAGCGCACCTCTTCTGTTCTATGCTGGGATCATGGTTTGTTATAAAATGTCTATATTCTTCTGTGTTTATAAATTGTATGTTTTTGTTCTTCCATCTCTCGTCTTTCATATGTATCCCAGGAAAAAACACACAACAACAACTGTGTAGAAAAAGCTTTTTAATTCAAAAAATAAGCGGTTTTGATTCCGTTAATTAAAATATTTATACACATAGGAATCTCACGATTTTATCTTTTTTGCATGATCTACGATGTTTCGAATTTTTTAGTATGAACTCTGACAAGATTATGTATATACATAGACAAACATTTATAGATTTTATAGATTATGGTAAAAAATAAATAATATATTTTATTTATAATATACTGTATTTTACATTATAAAACTATTTGTAACTAATTTTTACATAAAATGTCATTTGATATTTTTTATATATTTTATTATAAATATTATTTATTAATATAAAAATATATTTATAAAATATAATATAAATATTTATATAATTACAGTAATTATTTTACTTTATAAAATACAAAATAATTACATAAAATATAATTTAGTAATTAATAAATAAATTTATTTTATTTTAAAAAATAATTAAATTGGAAAAAATGTTTATTGCACGATTCGAAACCTGACCTTCCGCGTAGAAAGCAGGCGCTCTGACAGCTATGCCACTGCTTCGCTGAACGTATTTGAAACTTAATTGTACAAAAGCTAAGTATGAATTTCGAAGGCTATTTTTTCCGAATTGACTGGCCATTCGGCGCTAATACATTGAGGGTTGAATACCCTAAAGGAGTACTACTATTACACCAAATCTCGTCCCAAACTGAATTTCCTTAGTCGTGCCCTCCCCTTGAAAGAGTTGTAACTTAATTTTTTATTCGCCAAATCAGGAAATGGGAAATCGTTAATCCTTATAATCCTGATCAGGACAATGGAACAAAACTATTAAATTATTGCCATCGGTCCTTGACAAGTGTGCAAAATTTCGAATTAATCTGACCTTTTAAAGAGGGTAAAAATCGAGTTCAAGGATTCCGTTACATACAAGGGAAGCTTATAAAAACGTGTTAAAAAGACAATACATGAACAGTCCTACTCAGTCACACCCCTGAACGGCGAGGAGAGTTAAACAGTCAAAAATTCTTGACAATCCTCTCTTTAAGTGAGCCATAATTTCACGAATTGTTGCTATTCGGTTAACGTGCACAATCGTATCCATGCGCTGTCAAATTTTGTCGTTGATGAGTTGCTGTCGGCGACAAAATTCTACGAATCTCGATGTATTTTGGGCATTTCACCATTCTTTGGATTCTTCCTTCCAATGTACACAAAGAGATCAACAAACTGATAACTGCTGAGGTAACAGATTCACCTCATTTAGCACAGACTATGAACTCACTGGTTTAGCATACCTTGACAATGAAAATCACTGACTAAGCACATTTTGAGATGGAATGCGTAGATCACTAAGTTAACTTGGGGACTGACTAGAAAGGAATCAGTGAAAAATACATATGTATAACGATTTTGTAAAGAATCTATGCGTATTATTTTAAACGTACTAGTGCTATTTACCATGTTCCCATCAAAAAATTATTTTATTATTATTATTAATGCAGCACTAATTTACAAAGTGTTTTAAGTTCGACGCAAAGAAAAAATCTTCAAGGTGTTTTAAAAATGGTCAGTTGCAGCTAAACTAGCAAAAGACTAAAAAATAAGCAATCTCATTGCAGAAATTTATTTATAAAAATTAGTATACTTTTTATTTAATTATTTAAAATTATTATTACCGATTCTTGATTGATATTTCAAACATTTTTAGAACATTCGTTTATTTGTATCATGATTTTGCATATTAATTTTGCAATCTGCTTTCTTATTATTAATAATATACAATATCACATTGAAAAAAAATTGGAACAAAGCATACAATAGTTTAAGATTTTGATTACCATTCTTTTAACAAAAAATCGAAATTTTTTTTAATTATACATAGTTTTAAAGTTTGTGAGTCGATATTGTATGAATTACATAGCATTCATATGTAGAATCCTTAATATTTTAATATTTTATTTTAATAACAATAATGAAAAAGTAAATAATTTATAACTATAAAAAATTCTAAAAATACTATCGAAAAACGGTTAAATTTTGAAAATTAAGTTTATTATCAATGATTAATACAGTAAAAAATTATTTTCGTTAAAAAACGTTCTTGTTCTAGTTTTTGTAAAACTCACATACGACAGGAGATTAATTTTTATCTATCAATTGACGTTTTGCTTCAACTTATTTTTACTCAGAAATCCAAGAACACTGGCTGAAAATAGAGTCAAGTTATTCAGAATTTTAAGACAACTAAGTTTTTTAATTTGTTTTCTTCAGACTTTCAAACTATTTATTCCTAATTCGGCTTCTTTCAAGCATGCTTTAATGTCAAACAAATTTGAATCTGCAGTGAATTGTCATATTTTGTGAATTTAATTACTTAAATTATTTCTTTCTCATTCAAAATAAAATCTTCGCATAGCATTTAATTCGCAGAAGTGTTAACCATTTTTCATGTCAAATCTCATAAACCTTTTTTTTAAAAAAATGTGTATTGAATGAATGGCAATAACATCTAGTATTTATATTTTAGTCAAATAATACAAGTTTTCCTAGAAGAATATTGAAATCCATCGCATTGATTTGTTACTTCTAATAATAATAAGCAATTGAGCATAATATAAATTATTCTATAAAATGCTTAGGGTTTTTTTACAAATATGTCATTAATATTAAACAGAGATATTACATTAGCAACAATAATTTATCAACTGAACAAATTTGGGTCTTAACTGAAAAATGACACATCAAATATATACATTTTTCTCTCCCCCAAACAATACTGCCCACGACAATACATTTCCCAAATTTTCCCTGAGCTTCTGAAGTATAATTCCATATTTTTTTCTTCCTATTTTAACTGGCAACTATTTTGACACTTAATTTCAGCACTGCCTCGAATTCTGTCGGAAAAGAAGGGTGTATGTGTGAGTGAGTCACCATCCAATTAACGTCGGACCTTTTCAACGGAAATGGTGATTTCTCATCATCAACCACTTCCGCTATGTCATCGATTAAAAATTCAACAATTGGACCACTGTGAATGCTCGTAAAACAACCACAATTAATTGAAGTTCAAGTATTCAAAGCACAAAAATCAAAAAATATTTTTATGATTTTTTTATTCAAAAATTAGTAATTTGTATTAATTAAATACACATATTCAATTCTAATTTTGAAATAATATGAAAAATTTAAATATAGAACACAAAAATATAGGCTCAAGTATATTATTGTACAGAAAATTGCTCAAAAAATAAAAGGAATTGGATTGAGTGAAATCGAACTGCATCCAAAGATGCAAAATTTTCCAAACACTCTTGATTCTTGTAATTCGATTATAGAAGGGAAAAAATAATGTGACCCCTTTTAAACACCCATTATCTTTCTATCATAATAGAAACAATTGAAAATGTTGTTGAAAAAGTTTCTTGTGTGTGTAACTCTTGATATCTGACAAAATTATTCTAACTTTTTTTTAAATAGAATATCTATAAGTGGTGTGTGTCAACTCTTTCCCCTATTAAAAAATTTGTGAAGTGGATGTGTAATTGTCATTCCCTCTTCTCCGGATATATTTACTAGATATCATTCAATCAAGACTTACTTTCTTTACGCTGATGATCTCTTTACAGATTATATTGACCATTTGGCCATTTAATATTAAGTTAAATCCTATACTAAGCTGCATAATTTGAAAAATTAAAAGTTCACTCTTAGCTAAAGAGGCTGCAGATTTTTCATTTTTATCATATCACTTTATTTTGTAACCACAAACTGTCTGTTTATAGCTCTAAAATCAGTTTGTAAGCCGTGAGTGGAACAATTTTTCATCTTGAAGGACAAGTCTCAAAGGTAGAATGTACGAAATCTACTGTTTATGAAAAAGTACAATTAAGAAGAAGAATTATTTGCTTAAGTTGACTCAGTTCCCACTAAAAACTTAAATTGAATTAGAATGCCATATATCACTTGAGAATATAGTTAACACCATTTTCTTTGAGGAAATGTTCTAAAAAATTAGAGTAAAAAAACTTCTTTCTTGCCTTTAATTTTAAAAATTTGAAAATCATCGAAATTTATTATTTTTTTAAGAAAGAAAAAAAAGGATAAAAAAAAAGTAAATATATCAAGTTTTAAATGATATTGTGCACTTCATTTAAATGTTATTCTGATTATGCATTAGTTTCCATTTTTCTCTAAATTTATGTAAGAAAAGAAAAATATTTATTTGAATCTCAATATGCAGTCGTGGTAACACTGACATAACTAGTTCTGAATGGGCCTTATGTCAAAATTCCTTCGAGGCCCTTTTTTTAAATATGAGAGGCCTGTTATAGTGGGATTGTAATTATACATATTGGGGCCCCTGTAGCCAGTGGCGTAACAGAAAATATTAGGGCCCCCAGCAAAGTCAGGTTTGGGGCCCCAAGCCGGATCTTACAAAGCACAACCGTAAAATCAGGTTTTGGCTCCCCTAGAATTCTGAGGCCTCTGCGATGCGGGAGTGTACGTTACGCCACTTCCAGCAGCTTGTGAGCTCCGGAACATTCATACAGCTGATACGGCGGTCTCTACGCCCCTACGTTGTAGCCAAGTGGTCATGATAGCGAAATCGTATCCGGCGTTGTCGAGTCATTCGAGACCTTATGTCACTGTAGACCCAACGTGTAGAGGGACTGGCAAACATAAAATACGACGTGACTCTAAGACTCCACATTGTCGAGGAATGGAAGCTTCAAGTGTCGTTCTCATCACTCAACCGAGGTTCAAAATTATGGGGCTCATCACTAAAAGCCCACGCACAGCTTCAAAGTATGAAATCAAAAAAAAAAAATCAACTGATAGAATCTCAATATAATAAGACCAGTTTCTTATACTGATTGATTTGCTCCCTGTTGTGGCATGGTTGACTTAGAGAGAGAAGTTCTATCACATTTAGAAATTAGTATCAAAAGAGAAGCCCAGAGGCTGAGAGGTAGCGAATCGTTCTTCCACGCCACAAGTCCGGGGTTCAAACTCCGGGCTGGGAAAGGTCGACTCAACCTTTCATTCATGAAGTAGGTCAATAAATAAGTACCAAGCTTGCTTGGGAACTAAACAGTGGGCGTTTCGCGACAGACCGACAACCTGACCGGAACATTTGCTCAGGAACCTCAGTGCCCAAGGTCACGAAAACTGAGATTGGCAAAGTAGGCCTTGGCTTTCGAGGGTTTCACTGAGTTTAGTATCAAAATAACAATGTAATGAGAATTTTTAATGTTGATTTATCCAAAATTTTAATGGGGAATTTCTGATATGCTTTTTCTGATCCATTTTTACAATTTTTATACAAATGATTCAATTTTAAATTAAGTACATCACTGAAATAAACTTTTGGACAATAAAGTGGCATGCATTCTATATCATAACTCAAAATGTAAAAACCCAATAGAATTATCTGATACGAACTGATTCTACGGGACTCGGTTGCCTCAAATTTCGCTATTATATTCCAAAAAATATTTTTAACCGAGATTAAATAATGCGGCAACAAACATCAGGAAACATCGAGGATTCGGTTAAGTCTCGAGGGCAGATCACGGGACCAAAATTTTTAAGCATTCGTCGGTGCAAAACCGGAAAAAAGTGAACAATGAAAGATGAAAACAAACTAACAAACGAAAAAATAAGAAAAGATAGGGGTCTTCCCATCTTATCAATTAAATGGCGAGAAGTTTTCTCTCTCAAAAGAAAATTTTTACCTTCTCTTCTAGGTTTTTGGTATTTTTCCTTTAGATTCAGTCCTTTTTTTCTGTATGTTTTGTTTTGTTGGTTTGCCGCAGAAGTAATGGCCGCCTGAGGCTCATGTTCTAGACACGAGCAAGAATCTCGTTAAAGAAAAACCTCTCACTCTCCTTGCGGCTGAAGTAAGAAAAAGAAAAAAAGAAATAATAGTGGTCTACCCCAGATTTTTTCGGTTCTCTTTCAGTTGGAAAAAGAAGACGACACACTGGGGCCTTTTTTTTATTTACCTTTCTTCTTATTTTTTTCCCCTTCTTCTTCCAGCAGTGTTGTCGTTACGTTTGTAAAGAATTCCGAAGTGTTGCGACAATCTGAAAAGTTTTTAATGGTACCGAGAGGGTGTTCCAATTATAGATGGGTGACAAACTTTCCAGATTCAGCGTGTGAATAGAAAACCGTTTCTTAATCTTTAAGGTGCGCTCGCTTCCAGTTTACATATATAAAGAATGCAAACTATATATTTTTTGTTATAAAAGACTAGTTTTTAAAATAAGGTATAATATATATAAGTACGAAACATTTCAAAATAATATTTTTAAAATACATGCAATAGTTAAAATATAAATTCAATTCATAAGTGTCAGCAACAAGTTTCCAAAAAACTTTGAATGTCATTTGTATATTTTAATACGTTTACAAAAAGTATGTAATATTTAATTTTTAGATTCTGAAAGAATTTTAATAATAAATATGTTAATAGCATTTTTGTTTCACAATTCGGTGACAAAGATTGCGACGAAAAAGTTGCCAAAAAAGGAATATTTTAATAAAACTAATTTCGGGGCAAAGAATTATAATAAGCCATTTAAAAAAAAAAAAAATTTTAAATAAAATTTTAAAAGATAAGTTTGAATTAAAATGTTTTTACTGCCCCGTGCATTAACTTCATAAATAAATTAATAATTACAGGCATAGGAATAAATACAGATTGTTAAAATATTATGTTAAATAAGAAAATGTGACAAAATTTTTGAACTCTAAAAGCTAATTTTATATTCTGTGCATACAAACACTCAGAGTTACACACAAACAGCAAATTATTATATAAACAATTTCAGTTTCGGGTTAATTTGAAGAATTTTTTTACTTGTTATTCCATCTTTGTTAAATTTTTATCATGTACCTTTATACATTTTAAAATTACGCAGATGTTATTTCCATTATTATAACTCATACATTGTATATACACTCATGTCCATAAATTAAGGATAATGAAACTCAGGCAAAGAAAGAGACAGAAGCGAAACAAATTTGACTTATTTGTAAAGTCTATTTATCACGCAGTGAAACAAATTTTACAGAGAAGGTAAACTATATAATTAGGTTTTAAATTTTCTATACGAAACAAAAGTAAACAAAGGAAATGGTTTGCATCGTACTTTATATAAGATGTGAATAAACTGTGCTGTTATTTAAATGTTCAAAGATAGGAAAGTGGTAAATAACCGTAATTCCTGCATTTTTGAATTATTATTGATAAAAGAAATTTGATATTGCCACATGTCAAAGGAGAACGATGAAAACCATGTTTATGAATTTATCAAAAAATGGTATTATTACAAATGATATTTTTATTTTTCATAAATAACCAACAAATGTAAACAAAAATATGTACTAAATCTCCACCAGTATCCTTTTCAAGTAAATAAGAAAAAAATTTGACGCCGCTAATACTGACATGTTACAGTTTCAAATCTAGCACCCTATATTTCTCTTCGGTCATCCACAAATTTAAACATTAGTCACATTAATTAATATTCAAATCAACGATAATTGTTCTCTAGCCTAGTGCACAAATTACATTCCATCATTGTATAATTTATTTTCAAAGCTTTCATCCAATGCAGACAACTACGCTGACCTCGAGAAATTGAAATTTTCAGGTACTGTTAGCAATTAATGTATGTAAATAGTTAAAAGCTTATTAAAATTCGAAAAGGGAAATGAAGTCTGACAACTGATTTGCGATTCGGATGAGTGTTAGGATGATCTATACGTATATGATCTATTCAACCTCGCTGCATTCTACGAAATACTTCTAAAAGCATTGTTTAGGATGTATCGAGATTGAATAGAATAAATCATATCATCTGTTTTGATTACATAATTCAAATTATTTCGGATCTAATCTCTTGCTTAAATATTCATAATTTTTGTTATTTTACTTACTAAGTGAGGACCAATGTTAAACTGTATTTCTTTAACTACAAATTCAGTTAAATTTTGGAGTAATGTATTGAGCCTATTTATTTCTAAGCTATATCATTATTTTTACTTAGTGATTTAAAAAAAAAATGTTCTTATCTGAGCTCGTAATTTGTATAAAGTGGGTAGATAAACTGTTTGAGTAAATTAAAATTTTCCGCGAAAATATATTTTCATAACATTCACATCAAACTTAAAGAAATACTAGAAATGTCGCAAGCTGCGATTTAGAACTTAGGAAATTACAATTACCGATTTCACACAATATTGCAAATATTCAAGATCATTTAAATATTTCCCATGATCAACTAAAATCTGCTCAGAATATACATTTTTCTGATCATCTGTTTAAATTTAGATAAATATTGCTTGTTCCTAAGATAATTCAGGCATAATTTTGAAATTTGTTAAAAAAAATAGCTCAAGTGTTTATGTTTTATGAATATTATTTGAAGTCTTCGAAAGTAACCATAATTCGTTACAAATAAATTAAGTTATCGCTGCAATTCAATTTTAAATGTTGATTGATGTTTTTCAATTACATATAAATTTTAGAAAGCAGGGAAAAATATTAAAAGTTTAATTGCTTCTGAATAATGTATCACAGTGACGGACGACGTAATTTTGAACTGCTTTCAAGCGACAGGGGCCCCGTTTGATCTGATATTTCATTTTGTTAATTTTCAAACAATACTACATAAGGAGCTTAATGCGCCATTGTACTGAACACGGAACAATCCCAACTGTTCTACGAAGAGCTGTTTCTGGTGGAATCATGACTCGAATCCCAAAATTATTTTCCAAATCCAATAGTTACGGTCTATGAATAAGTAAACGTTTATTAACGTCGTACTGTAAAGCAACATAAGAACTATAGGCGGAAAGCCCCCCCCCCAAAAAAACGATACCTCTCGAGGTATCGTTTGTAGCCCCCCCCCCACGTCCAGTCTTCATTTAAAAAAAAATCAAAGTTTATATTTTAAAAAGCAGAAGACAGTAAAATATCAAAATACAAATTTAAAGGTAACTGCACGCTATACATACGTGTTCATCAATAGCTCACACAAAAATTTTTCAAGGGGGGGGGGAGTACACGGTCAAAAGTTCCCAAGCTCGTATCATACCTCAAGACAACACCAACTGATTCTTCTGATTTTGTTAATCAAAAACAGTAAAAAATAAATTATTGGATTAATAAAATAAATTGTTAATTACAAGTACTTATTTAAATTTTACGTTATATATATATATATATGTATATATATATATATAATATATATATATAGGATAATCATCAATCAAAAAACCTCAAGGGCTTTGGGGGGTGGACCCCCAGGGCACCCCCTTGTGTGCGCCACTGGTGTACATGAACATAATACAAATGTGACGAGCCAAGTAATTTCAAACCACTATCAAGTGAAAAGGACGACACCTGTGCTTGCACTCTCATTTCCTAATTTTCACACCACGACAATGTGAGGTCTTTGAAATATGACAGATTCAACGAGCACTAGCCCCTTTGCACAGCGAGTCTTCAATGTCAGCTGGATTTGAACGCGCATGGTCAGACGCTGACCACGAGTTCGTGTGACTATAACCATTCGTCTACTGTGACACACTCTAATATGAAAGGGTTTTACACTTACTCGATTCCTATTATATTATTGTACCAGAAACCTCATTTACCGAAAAGTTAAACTTAGGAGTTTGTAACAGATTTGAAAGAAATTTCTACTTGTGTAACATCCTTCAGTATGTAAAATTACATATTTTAATTTTATTTGGTTCAAAGATCAATTTCGATTTAGTTCACTCGTTAAATTTTTATACTGTGTATAAACTTTTATTTTGAATACATTTAATAATATTTTTATTATTTATATTAGGTTTGGTAGGAGAAAAATGTGTGTAATTTATACAATCAGACAAATCGATAGTTCGTGAAAATTCCTTAAAATTTGAAGATCATTGGGAATACTTTTAAAAGTAATGAATTACGAAGTATAATTTCACAATTGAAACATGATTGGTTCATGCATAAGATATTTGCCAATAGCCTTCAATTTAAAATTAGCAACAGACAAGTACTTTCACTAATTTGATGAATATTTAAAAAATACGATATATTTGAACTGTACTCACATAATTAACTTTAGATTTTTTTTCACAAAAGATAAAAACAAACAAGAAATTTTAAAATTTACAAATTTTATACACCATTTGAATGCTAACACCATCACACCAAATGCAAATACTCATACACTTTTATAAACACAACACTGAAATTTCGGCCATTAGAAATAAGATATTCAAGTCATTCTCCTAACCGTAATGACCTTTATGCTGAAAATCCGCCACTTTACTCCATTTACCCTAAACTGGGTGACAATAAGCCACTTCCCCGCCAACCTCCCTGCAGAAAGTTTCCAGAGCACTTTAGTTACAGGGCATTGTTCTAGGGGCACACAAAAGGCAAACAAGATTCGCCAAAGACACCCCGGAAGAGAAAAGGTGCTCTCCTTTTGAATTGCTTTTGTGTGTGTGTGAATTCCAATGCACCCGATGAAGCAGGGAGGGTGAAGGGAGGAATGATGGCTGCCGATGTCAGGAGATGGATTGCTCCGGATTGTGTTCCGGGAGTTCGAAGAGGATATTAATCTCGAGCCCCCTTCGCTTGGGCGGGGCGGCCCGTCAACCGCAGGACCCTTTTCTTGGCGACTGCTTTGGCGAGGTTCCGAAACTGCCCTTGGATCAAAGTTGTTGGTAGTCTACTGCAAATCTATACTTTGTTGGGCCTATCTATACCAGTCAAGAAAAGTAACTTTTACAATGGCTGACACTTCAGTTATTTATCAGTAAAGCTTCTGACAGTCAAGTTTTGCAGTTACATGTAATTTCAGAAACTAAAACTAGAAAACACACAAAATTAAAACTCAATTTCTCTGCACAAGTTAGGACTTTTTGGGTAAAAATTTTTATCACAAATACTGTATGAAATTGTAATAATGGGCTATCCACGAGGTTCATCTCTCGAATTCAGGTTTTTCCTCCATCCAGCCAAATTGGCACTTTGAGCTATAACAATTCAACGCCCCCAAATACGCGCTGCTACAAAATAGCATATAAATAGTCAGTGAGATGGAGAGCAATTGTTATGCGGACAATGTTGTCAAATTAGTACTTCCAGAATTATATAGTCACTATTAGAAGATGGTATTATTGAGTGGTTCCTCATCACACCTCCGAAGTTAAAATATAGGGCCGGGTAAGGCCGGGCCTTTCATCCCTTCAGCGGGTCGATAAATGAGTACCAAGATTGCTTGGGAGCTTAACACTGGAGGTTTCGAGTCAGACTGACCACCTGATCGGAACATATACTAAGGCACCTCAGGGTCAATGGTCATGTATACTGATATGGGCACAGTAGGCCTTAGTCCTCATGGGCTGTTGCGCCACTGAGTTAAGTTATTAGAAGATTTCTCTTTGGCGAGTTTCAGAAATTGCATCTCCTTTTAGATAAGTAACCTTTGTCTCTTACTACTAATTGTATTGTCTGCATACCGCTTACTTAGTTCTAACGTTTAAATTAATATAATAAAAGTGAATTATTGTGCATATCTGTTTGCTATCCTTTCGAGTCTGATTTAATGGCTTCACAATCCGTACCGCGTTCGGATCCTCCTGGGAACATCAATAATCAGCTACATCTCCCTCTCAAGCAATATAAGGAGGCAGTACCTCGATAATGTCGCCCAACATATCTCATTCATGGATTCGAACCCAGTATTTCTTGTGAACCAGCAGTAAGATTTAATGGTAAAGATATTGTTGAGGAGTTTGGGAGCTGGTATTACTTTTTAGTGTGGCACCATATAGCTGACATACGAATTACTGGTACGCAATTTTGATGCCCCAGTTTCCTCCCTAAAGGGAGGCACCAGAGCTCTGACGATGCGAAATTGTACCAGGAATTTAATTTTGCGGAGAGCACTTAAGCCAAACAAGCCCTCTGGGGATTTTTAACATGCCGCATAATCATGCGACATGGACGCTGTCGTTTTTTTTTATCTTGAAAATCCACTGACTTGGGCCAGGGTTGAACCCGCAAACTTCGGCGTACAAGGGCAGCACCAAACAAACTACGCCACCTAGTCGGATATTCCAATGTACTTACAAAATTGCATTTCTTATGAGTAACTTAGATGAGAGGAAGGGGTAAATAAAATATCTTAAAATTTAAGTCATGTATATTAGTTTCTTTAATTTCAAAAAAGCATGAAAAATGTATGTCATACTATTATTTTCTAACACTTAACCTAAAGCATTGACTTTAACCTTTAAAAAAAAACTTAAAGTTCTTCAAGTAAATATTTCGAAAGCAAAGTCATTTAATTTCTAAGGAAAAACACCCTGTTGACCCGAAAGATCGCCAAATTAATCGCCAAAAACTTCTAACTAATCATGGAGGCTGGAAAAAGAACAAAAACTCAAAAAAGGAGCGAATGCCGGTCCATTTGTTTAGCTAATCGGGCGAGCCTTGTCTGATCAATAAACCGCTGCACTTGTCACTCCATTATCTCCATTTACATATTCTCTCCCCTTCCCGAATAAAAAACAAATAAATATTCCAAAAGCTTTATTTATAGACGAGAAAAGTTTCATCGAAAGCCTCCTCTTTATCTTGGAGGAAAACGGACGGTATCTTTTTCACCCACTTTCGCCAAGACAAGTGTTTCTCGTTGAGTGGGCAATAAAAGAGAGATGTCGCCAGCAAATAAAAGAACTTTTTTCTTCCTCTTTTGTTTTAAAAGGAAGACTTTCTCTCTGTTTCCCTCCTCTCTTTTTTTTCATCCACCCCTTACCTCATAACTTAAGTTTCTACTTTCTACGCGATTTCTCATTCCCCGTCGATATCTTTTGCCATGCGCCAGCACGTTTTTTCCACAGTTGTAAGGTGAAAATCATAACGGAATAGTTTTAACATAAAAATGGAAGTCTCGAAGTGGCTGTGTAAATATATATAATAAAATAAGATTTTTCTTTTCCCCCACGATGTCGAAAAATTTTCCTTTTCCAAGAAAGGGGATTTTGTTTGAAAAAAAGAAAGTTTTATGAACTCTGTCGACTACGAGTTTCGAATGTTCCGATAAGGTATAGACTTTTACTGTCAAACAATGATTTAAGAGAAAACAAAGAATATATTTACACGTTTTGCAAAGAATTTTTGGTTTTTCTTGAATGATTTTATATGCAAAAAACTATATCAAACTCTAAAAATTAATCCATTTATAAATGGTTTGGACTTTTCCCTCCTTTAGAAGAAATTACGACGATCAATCTTAAAAATTCTGAAGTGAATGTATGGAATTTTGATATTATTTGGACTAAAATAATATTGACTCGAGTTGAAAAATGGAGTGCGAAAGAGAGATCACACATTGGCATGCCTCCTGTTTGATATAGATCTTGAAAAAGTTGTTGGAGACTCAAAAATTAATGTTAGGGGAAATATTTTTAATAAGTCAGTTCAAATACTGGCTTTATGCTGATGACATTTACATTATTGCCCGAACAGCACCAGCTCTTAAACATAGATTTATGGCATTAGAACAAAGTGCTGAAAGATTTAACTTATCTGTAAATGAGAATAAAACTAAATATTTACCTTGTTTAAAGTCCGACTTACAACTTATCACATAGAAATTAGCAACAATAAATTTGAAAAAGTTAACAGAGCTACTTATTTGGGAACTGAGATAAATAATGAAAATTAGCTCGCCCCAGGACTTTATAAAAGAATTATTGCAGCAAATACAGCCTTTTATGCCTTGAAGAGCTATTTAAAATTCAGTTTTCTCAAATTAAGAACTAAATAGTTTCTTTACAAAAATCTTATAAAATCTGTCCTGACTTACGCATCAGAGACTTGGCCATTGACTTTACGTGATGTGGAAGCTTCGGGAATTTTCGAGAGAAGATCTTACGCTGCATTCTTGGTAGGATCCAAGTGGATGGATCATGGAGAAGAAGATCTAACTTAGAACTCTACAAAATTTATAAGCAACCTGATATTGTAAAATTTGTCAAATTACAGAAACTTAAATGGGCTGGTCATCTGGCTAGAATGAATGAAGATCGTTGTTACAAGAAAATTTTTCTGGTAAAGCCCATGGGAAATAGACCTCGAGGTAGACCCCCTTAAGATGGATTGACTGTGATAAATATTTAAAAAGTCAAAAACTGGAAAACAGTTGCCAAAAGTGGAGATGCCTGGAGAAAACTTCTGGGGAAGGTCAGGGCCCCACCCAGGGCTGTCGGGCCATTGAAGAAGATAATATTGGAAAGCTTTTAATAGTCAATAAATAATAAAAAAGGGAAAAATCATAAAAACTACTTTGAACTACTAGTCAAGCCAATGGAAAATGTTTTGTAAGAAAATAAGTAAACATATTCGCGTGTAAATAAGTAAAAGTAAAAATTTCTGAACAAAAAAAAAAAATCAGGGAAAAAATAATTATATTTTTTCCTCTAATTTCTTGTTAAAACGATTCAACAATTTTAACATTTTCTCCAGTTTGGAAAAAGTAAATGATTTTATTAAACGTAGGAATTATTTAAGAAAAAGTATTCAATTCCAGTCAAACACAGAATACTTTATTGCTCAATTGTTCACTTATTTATGAAAACCATAAAAAAAATTATCAGTTTTTAAAATTACAGAAACAGTATAGTTAAAGTATTTTTTTATTTGTACAGTTTAAATAAAAAACCAACGGACGTAATTTAAATTGCTTAAAAACTCAATGCAAAATTTAAAAATAAAAGACTCCAATATTACTCATAAAATGCAATACTGCAAGAAGAGATACATATTTCCAAGATGAAAATTCGTCTTTTTTCAAATTTTTCCGTCAATTTTTCTAAAAAAAAATATTAATAATAATTTGAATGAAAAAGTAATACCTTAAAATTAATCAAGCGCACACAAAGGAAAACACGTCACACTTATAGAACAAAAATAAGCTGATTTACTTTATGCTTCGTTTCTTGCTTTTATTTGTGCCTTTGTGTTAAATCCTATTTTATTTCACGCCATTCTTTGTCGCCAACTTGGCGATTTATTATCCCCCATATTGGATAGAAGTCCAATACAAGAAAAGAACTGCTGGCACAATTCGTTGTCCTCTGCCAAAGATGCGCATTAAAATAAGATTTTATCGACTGATTCTTAGCCAAAATAAAATAATCTTGCATCAAAACACATAGCCAAAGTATTTATCATGCTTTTTTCCAACACATATTTCTTTTGACTCGGACCTTAAAAGATGTGAGGTTTTGAAGGGTTCCAATCTGCTAAGAACGAAACTGAATTGAAAGAGATTTGTGAAAATCGAACTAAAGATTGAAATGGAATATAACCGAAATGAGGCCACCAGGAGATATCAAGTCTCAACCGAGAGACACAATTTTTTATTCAATGTTCTTCTAAAGAATCTGTCATCTCCATCCGGAAAATAAAGATGAAAAATGGTTTAAACATATTTGGAAAATAGCACTGTTAACTTTTTTTCCCATCACTCAAGAATGTATTCAGCGGTTACTGCATTTTGGTTTAGAGAACTATTTTATAAAATACTTATTGTATATTTTCGGTTAAAGTCACAAATAAATAAGATTAAGGTAATGTATTTACAAGTAATGAGCACATATGCAAAATGCAATTTATTATTTTATTTTATTTCGTTGATTTTTTTTAAATACAATGCCCAAATTACACAAATATAAGACCAAATTTAATGAAAATGTAAAATTAAAAACTAACTAAAATTACAACTGTAAAGAAAAATCGTTCATATTGGATTTCGTAAAAATCGTTCAAAAACTGTAGCTCTGATGGATAAAGATGTATACTCTAAAAAGATTTAATGTTTAATGGAACATCAGTAATAAAGTATCGTATGTAAATATTTTTTAATAAAACAAAGAAATTTTTAAAATTTAGAGCTTAATAAATGAATAACCAAAGCTTTCCGCGTGCGAGCGCGTAACATCTACTGATAATAAAGACGCATAACTGAAGATGCATATAATGAGAGCGAATGCAAATTTGAAGATCAGTAACTTTAACAGATTTTTATTCTTTTTACTTCGCTCGGATTTTTCAATATCACTGAAAAAAAAAACATATCCCTATTAAAGGTATATGTGCAAAATCTAAAGATACCTTGATGAAATTTTACAACATATCGTGTCATTCTAGCCCCGCAAATTAGTTGATATGCTAACGTAATAATGTTTGAAATAACACGAGGCGCTTGATGACAGACCTATAGGACACCCTGAGGAACTGTCCCTATATACCGTTTTTATATTAATTGCCTGAAAAAGGTCCCTCAAACTGTTCTATTCTTTTTACAGGTGTTAAGGATTCTAGGTTCAAATCAAGACTGTGGTTATAAGAAATGTTTTACTCAGATAATACACGACCACATTCTACAAATGTTTTAATAGCTTTCTTTTATTTTCCTAACACTTCCTTGCCCCTTGTCCGGTAGGTTCTTAGTACTTATTTTTAAAAAGCCTATTTAAGGACTCATTGAAGATTTTTGACCATTCCAAATTGCCAACAATTCAAACCAACGATTGGAATTGCAACGCTGCAATTTAGCAAAAAATATCCGACTGCTCACTTCTTACAAATTTCATGGGTGAGCGCTACGTCATGTTCGGACCAATAAAAATAAGTCATATCAGTAAATTCACTTTGGGTGCATCTTTTCTACTTGAACCATAACGGATTCTCTGCATCTACTAATCCTTAAGGGGAAATACTTTCTATATATTGTTTGATTTTGGAACATCTTCCTCTCTAAAGAAGCCCCGATGTATGCAAATAAGAGATACTATTGAAAGTTAAATTAATAGATTTCAGTGAGAAAAATAGTTGTGTTGGTGCTATTTTGAATTATATATTCTGAATTGTTAACGTATCCGGAAATAGAACTCGAATTTTTGTTATCCAGAGAAGATAGCAGTGAATCTGCATTTCTTTATATATGCTAAAGTAGAATTTCTGTTATTATTAATGATTGGGGCTCACTCGCTCTTATTAGATAATTGCAACCTTTTTATGTTTGGAACTAAGAGTTATTGTGTTTTAGAGACGTAGCATTCTTCATTTGCTCTTATATGATTTGTTCATTACAGAACAAATCATCTTTTTTTAAACTGAATTATTTCCTTTTCTATACATATACATTACACAATATAATTTTTGTTTTGCACAAGCAAGTAATTCCTCCTCGATTAA
>BMAO01009742.1:0-27276 GCA_019973975.1 Trichonephila clavata | reverse complement strand
AAAGCTAATCCAGTGGAAAAGCATTAAAAATTCTTTGTTTACATGCGCTGATTCAAATAATGTGATAACGGAAATTGACTTTATTGAAACAGTTTCGCGCTTATTCGAATTCTTGGAAGAACTTTGAAGAAGGAAGATTCTTGCTAGGTTTAGAACATGTGGACCTACCTCTCTTTGTGGACCTCTAAATGTATAATTTTATGTTTGGCGGACCCTAATATTATTAACCAGTATATGGCAGACCACTATAACTATATTGTCATTTATTTACGTCTGTACATACATTTCCATGTCACTGAAAAAGAATTTCACTAAAAGCAATAACCAACCGGTAACGTAAAGTAATATCAACAAACTGAAGTGTTATGCCGCCAATGTACCATTATTGCCAACTCTGACTTTCAAATGGATACACAAAAGTAGCTAAAATTAAAGGAAAAGTATAATCCATATCCCATGAAACGTTTTGTTACACGTCATTTTTGAAACCATCTTCAAAAGAATATAAATATTGTCCCAATTTTTCGGTGAACCATTAAAACTTTTTTACAGACCCCCAGTTGCCGACCGCTAGTCTAGTTTTAAGTTGGTTGATAACAAAAGCATTTGTTAAATTTTGCTGGAAATTCGCCAAAATAGCACGATATCTTATAAAATCCTTCATAAAATTTAATTTACGTGGATATCCTATAATCATAGACATACGTCTTATGGTATGGACCAACTGGGCCCGGACCCAGGGCTTCAGTTACAATGGGAGCCTCGTCTAGTTTTCGACTCAGCCATGATTCTAATAATTTCTACTTTCAAATGTTATTTCCGGTTGTATTCTCCAAAAAACTGGGAATTTTTTGGACGATATGCCAACTGGCTACAAGTGATCACCGTCGTCCATGCATAGGCCTACCACCATACTCTATCATTAGTCATTCAGTCAAAAAGCGAAATTCGGTCGATCCAATTTTCACGATTGTAAATCATGCATATTTGTTTCTGGTTGTTGTTTGTACGAGTGTTTGACAACGTTTGTTAAGTAATGTCTACTTTTAAGGGTCATAGGCGGGGCCTACATTTGTGTAGGTGACCCAGGGCTTCAAATACTCTTAAGACGTCCCTGATGATAGAAGTGATGTAAATTAAAACAGAATAAAACTTGAGTCCCTTTGACTTCGCTTATACACTGCTGGCCACCGTAAATGCAACACGAAGAAAGACAAGGGATAGCACAATAAAATTTATTTTGTAGATAACATGTTGACCAAGTATCAAATGATTAAATTTATAGACTTCTGTGAAGTGTGGTTCCTGCCAGAATCAGTAGCCAGAGTAGCCGCCATTGTTGGAGATCACCGCTGCCACACGCCTCGGCATTGATTCAAAGAGACTTTGGATGTGTTCTTGGGGTACAGCAGACCAAGAAGCTTCCACACGTTGCCAAAGTTGATCTGGTGTGCAGCTGGGGTGTAATCTAGGTCAATCGTTGAGCAACCGGGGACCACATGTTTTCTATCGGCGAAAGATTCGGAGAGCGAGCCGGCCAGGGAAGCAATTCAATCTGGTGATTGACGAAGAACCTTTGGACAATGCGTGTCACGTGTGGTCGCGCATTATCCTGTTGAAATATGGCTGTGGCCAAGCCCTGAAGGTAAGGAAGGACAACTGGCTCCAACACCTCAGATGTAGCTTTGGCTGTTTAAAGTACCGGCAATGCGTACTAGAGTGCGAGAGTGATATCCAATACCGCCCCATACCATAATACCGGTGCAGGACCAGTGTGGAGGTGCATAACGCAGCTGTTCAGCATCCTCTCTCCACGATGTCTCCAGACTCGAATCCGACCATCGGGGTGTTGCAGACAGATGCGTGACTTGTCAGTAAAGACAACTGCGTTCCATTCTGCCGCCCACATCCTTCTTTCATTGGCGGTGCAGACATCTGTGGTTCTACGTCAAGGGTAGACCAAGCAATGGGCGTCTTGCGGACAGACCACTCTGCTGTAAACGGCTTCGAATGGTACGCGCAGATACTGAATGATGCGTTACAGACTCAATGTTCGTACAGACTGCTGTGCTATGGTTCGTGATGTGACTGAGCGATCCGTCACTGCCATGCGCACAATTTGCCTGTCTTCACGTGAAGGTGGTGCGATCGACCACGTCGGTCCGTCGTATCCTTCTGCATCCAAGGGTCACATATCCGAATTACAGTTGTTTGGTTTCTTCCAACAGAACTACCGATTTCCCTGAAAGATAATCCACAATCTCGGTAGGCCACTATCCTTCCTCTGTCGAACTCTGATACTTGATCAAAAGCTGATCGCTGTTTTCTACGAGACATAACTATCGTTTTTTGAAAAAACCACAAAAAAAAAACACAATTGCCGAACTTGAAATCGTCGAAATCTCCAAGCCTTAAATGGCGCTTTGAGGCGGCGCCACAGGCGTGCGTGATGTGTATTTGCGCTGAAATTATAATCATCTGCATATCTCACCTCCGCTAATGCATGTTGTAAATTTCATGTTATTTGCGTGCTTCCTTCAGGTGTTGCATTTACGGTGGCCAGCAGCGTACTTTAGTGAATTTTAAATCTGTGTTGCTCTATTTATTTTGATATTTACTGGTCGAATAAATTTACATGTTTAGCGGTCTGTCAGAGTCTACCATTAAACCTATCAACAATAACAATTCGCGAAAAATTACCTTCCCATGTGTTCTTTTAAACGCAATAAATAAAATACTCTTAATTAAGTATCGCCAGCACTTATTTAACTCAATTTGCAAAACACCCCCCTACTGAGTGAGCGATACAAATTACGGGTGTATGAACAGCTCTCCTTTAATTCAACCATCCCTTCTCAACCCTCAGAGAAAGAAAGAAAAGAGAACCCTTTGAATACTCGGTTGATGAGAGCAAGATGTTCACGGAATCGAAGAAAGGGCTAGAAACATGATCCTCTTTGTAATTATTGTCTATGTACCGAAGGCTTTTATTGAATGGAGGATCTGTAATTGTGGTAGAGGAGAGCTATCTTTTTTTTGTCTTCAGTTTATGATTATTGGATTCTCTTTGGGAAATGAGGGTTTTCCGTTCGCTTTTAACTCATTTCCCGAACTCGTTCTTTTCAGATTTCGAAATTCCGGTTTTCATGTTTCATTTTGGGGATTATTTTAATTGGGATGTGAGTGCATTTTAGGAAAGTGAAGCTTAATTTTGTAAGGAGATGGTGTGTAACTTTGATTTATGTCTAGTGTAAAGGAGAACAAAAAATAATTTTCTTGATATGTTCATTGGATGTTGAAGAACTAAATGTAATATAATTATGCATGGTGTGAATATATCACTGTAAAATGTGTATTAATAAGTTTCTTAATCCCTTAAGCGGAAAAAAAGACAAAACATTTTTTATTGCATTTAACTAAGCATAATACTTAACAGCATGGGAAAATGGAATGATTTTATTTTAATATTCAATTTTTAGATTTTCGCACCATTTTTTATTTTATAATTGTGGAACACAAAAACCCTTAAATGTTTGCTTTTTATAAGTACACTCTGCTTGCTAAGAAGAATGGTTTATGTGTATCCTAAAAGAATTTCTCTCATACTTACAAAAAATTTCATGTTTGTACCTTTTTTCAAATAGTTGAGGATTTAGTGTGTGTATGCATATGTACACACACACACAAAATTTGAAGCCTGGTGTAATACTAAGTCTCGCATTGCTATGGGGTGGGGACAAAGATAATATCAGAATTGATTTTATCTTTGAATCATCTTTCAATTTTCATTTTTTCCCAAGCAACAAATTGCACAGTGCCTTTCCAACCCCTCTTCATTTTTTTTCAAATATTTTTTAAAATCTAAATTACTGCCTTCAATGAAAAATTCCCGCTTTCACCACAAAGAAAATCCCGAATGAGAAGTATTTGAGTACCATGGACAAACTGCATCTCTTTAAAACACTAGCACTAATAATCTCACTAAAGAATTAAAAATATATGCAAATCAAAGAAAGAAAATATTAGTACCCATACAGTGTACGGGCAAACCGCTTGTGGCTAGATTTCGATAGCCCGTACGGTGTACGGGCAAACTAGTTAAGGTGTTGACAATTGCGCTATCTTAACGCCGTAACTTTAAACTTTAACCCCTTCATTTTTCTGTAAATATACATTCTACTTTCTAATTTTACAAAGATCCACAGTTAATCTATCAATTTATTTCTACGAGGGACGTTCAACAAGTAAGTTGCATCATTTTTTGTATTGGAAAAAAATCATTTACAACCAATCATTTTTTCTTGTATGATTTAGCATAAGATATTACATTCTATCTTGCATAATAATACTGTATGTAATAATATATGCCTTTAATTTTCCTCCAAACATTTTTTTTTTAACATTTATAACCCGTGCACCACCGAACGTAAACACGGGGTAAACAGCACAGACAGAAGAAAGGATTACAACACAAACATCCATGCCTTCTCCGGGATTCGAACCCAGTCCTGCGGCACGCAGTCAGCTTCACTGACCACTATACCGGATGGCGGCCCTCCAAACATTTAAAATGTCTTTATATAAACATAAAGAGCCATGTCATGTTCAATTTATATTTAACTTGTTGCTTGCGTGAGCCTCGGCTGTACTCGCTCATGTAGTCTAAACAATGCAAACGGCGCACCTGCTAGCCGATTTCGAAAGGAAAAAAAGAATAATTATACGAACGTAAAATGTATGCTTCTTTTAAGTATACTTTTGTGTTAAGAACTGTGCAATAAAATCATTCTTGCACTTATTTCGAAAGAAAATCCTTGAGTTTTTATTTGAATATTTTCAATTTATAGTTTCGAAATCTCGTTTGATTTCATTTAAATATCTTAATTTAACTTGCGATCTGATTTGTCATTTTTTTCTTAAAAATTAGCTTTGGGTCTTATTCATATTGTGGTACTTCTAAGACATGGTTGACGCTTGCGTTCAATCGGCGTTGTTTATTGATTGCTTATTGACGTCGTACTCAGAAGCGACACGAGGGCTATTGGCCATAGACCTCGTTACTTTGAACCTCGGTCAAATTATGAGGATGACCTTTGAGCTAGCACCCTGCTCTCCGAACTCCCATCACGCTAATGGAAGGATCTAGAGCCTCGACAGATTTAACGTGCACCTGATGGATATGTTACAGCACCAGGATTCGAAACTACTCCTTGCAAGAGTTCGTGGTCATGACCACACTATTACGGTGGCAACACGATGGTTATCAAATTCATAGTTGGATTATTACTAAATACTAGTAATTTTCTCTATTTATTATTAATTAATGTCACACTTAGAAGCAACGCGAGTGTTAATGGATTTCATAACTTTCAAAAGACGAGGGCAATACCAGAGTTAATATACCACTTCTTCTCCAGCGTGAGTACTTTGAGTATCTATTGATTTAACTTACGTCATCACTGTCATTTATTTAGTGGCTTCAAGATTCGGGAACTCGCGACTCAACCTCAACAACGCCGATCACGAGGTCACTACCTTGACCATTGAACTACCGCAGAAAACATTCTCAAGTGTGAACAGATCTGTTAGTTTTCAGGAAAAAAAAGTGTTGACTGGTTTATTAGCTATAAAGGGATAAATGCAATATTTTGCAAATCCAAACCTGAATGAGTGAGTGAATATTAACGTCTCACTGTTCAGCTACACGAGGGCTTTTGGCGACTGATTTCGTAATTTTGAACCATGGTCAAGCGACGAGGACGAGACCTGAGCTGGCACCCCTTTTCCTAACTACCACACCAACGGGAAGATGTTTGAGCTCTCGACAGATTTAACGTGCATTGCTCCCCTACACAGTGGGTCTTCAGTGGTACTGAGCTCGAACTCACGACACGCCAGCCATGAGTTGATTACCTTGACCATTGACCACTAGTCTACCGCGGCTATAATCAAACCTGAAACAGCATGTGTATGAACATTTCTTGTTAGAAGTTTTTACCATTATAATTTTCAATTTCGTTTTGTTTCAAAATAAGATTGAAAATAAATAATCTTTTTCTTCGAGTAACACATAAGCCACGCTATCTATACTTTATAGTTTTTAAAAAAATTGTTTTATGGAGTTGGGTAGATCATATATCCAATAAATATGACAAATGGGCTGTCTGGGCTATTAGATAAAACGTCCAATAAAATATTCTTTATACAACGTTCTTTTATAAAGCCATTATTTATAATGTTACTTTCTATCAAAATAAACCGTTTTTCCCGCTGAAATATATTTTTAGAATAGTTTTGGGACAGGTCAGATAAGGTTGGGGCCCTATACATTCCAGAGAGGTTTATTCTATCGGGTTTAGTTTCATTCCGCTGATATCTATTTTTAGAACAGCTTATTCTTGTTGTTTGGTTAAAGTTTATTTCGCTAAAATATATTTCTTTGGAATAGTTTTAGATTGGAACTGACAGAGTTAAAGCTTTTGGCTAGTATCTTGTTCTTCTCTGTCTGTTCGATATAAATACATCCAATAGGATATAAAAATAAGAACTTTAAAAACTTTTGTATGTGGTGTATGGTTGTTGTGTAAAACTTTACTCTTTTAAAATAGGATTACAGAAGAATCTCGATTACCCAGAATGATTAGAACGTCGGAAATCGTTACGTTTCGACATAACAATGCTTTTTATGGGCAATGCCGGAAAGAAGACTATTGAATTAAATCTAGAAACACACGTGAGCTCATTTGTCATCGCATAAACAATAGTCACGGGTTTTTGTTTTCCTAAAAATTTCAATCTTCTTCAGACTTGAACCCATAGATTTGTTTGTGATAAATTTATTCGAAAAAGGAGGATTCTTAGAACTTTTAAGTGTTTTCGACGAGGGCCTTCCATATAATCCGGTTCCCGCGGTAGCCTAGTTGTCATAATCACGAACTCAATGGTCGGCGTTTCACGAGTTCGAGCCCTGGTGCTACTGAAGACCCGCTGTGCAGAGGGACTGATGCACGTTAAATCTGCTTTGACTAAGTCCTCCCGTTGACATGGTATCGTAATTCGAACAGGGTGGATGCAACTTGAACTTCAAATTCAAGACATCTTTGAAAATAGTGGTCCTTCCATAGCTTTGGGGAGCCACGACTTGGAGTGTGTCTAAATATGTCAGAGAAGTGAATTTTAATTACCGTAAAATCCGGCGTATAACGTGCACTTTTAACACCAAAAATGAGATTGAAATTTAGGTGCGTGTTATACGCTGGGTATAAAAATGAGAGCGTTAAAAATTATAGAGCAAGAGATAAACATAAAAAAATTAAACTACATATTTCGAAATAATGTTTATTTATAAGAAATGATATTCTTAATTAACTTAAAATGTCGTAGCTCTAAAATATACTATTTTTGCAAAGGCTTAAGAAAACAACTCGAATAAATGACTTCAAAACATAACAGCATTGCATACGCACATTTCAGTCTTCTTCGTAAAAAAGGGGTGCGCGTTATACAACGAATATACCTAAAAATTAAAAATTGCAGCTTGAAAGTATGGGGGCGCGTCAGTGGCGCACACAAGGGGGGATGTCCTTGGGGGTCCGGAAACCCCCCAAAGCCCTTGAGTTCTTTTCGATTGATGATAATCCTATTTATATATAACGTAAAACTTAATGAAGTACTTGTAATTAACAACTTACTTTATTAATTAATGTTAATTATTAATTCAATAATTTATTTTTTGTTAACGAAATCGACAAAATCAGAAAAATCAATTGGTGTTGTCTTGATGTATGATACGAGTTGAGGGACTTTCGACCATGGACTTCCCCCTTGAAAAATTTTTGTGTGCGCTACCGGTGCGCGTTATATACCGGGTTTTACGGTACTTAAATATTAGTTGATCTTACTCATAACCCTTGAGTAGGATAGCATTTAAAATAAATCTCATTTGTGTGTTCATTATTTATGGTGTGTCATGTCGACTGCTCTTGTTAAGTGAGGTTCCAGTCACAATCTGTCGAGTAAAGAGTGCTTATTGACGTCGCACTACGAGCAACATGAGGGCTATTGGTGACAAACCTCCTTTTGACACTTTGAGCCACATCACATTTAACATGCATCAGCTCTCTTTATACAGCGGGTTTTCAGTGACTGTAGGGCTCGAACTCATGATGCTTTCAAGATGCGAACTCACTACGCTTTTCAAGAGCTTATGGAAATGAAAAATAAGCTACCACGGCCTCCCTTGTTCGGGACCCGTAGAGTTACATTGTTGAGGAGTGGAGGCTACATCTTTATAACTTAAAATGATTTAGAATTAAATTCAAGGTCAATCATTCAATTGTTTAGTAAACGATTCTAGTGCTAATTTAATTAAACAATTTTAATTTATTATTGATTCCATTTTTATAATACAGTAGCATACATAATATTTGCTTGTAAAACTGTATATATAATATGTATATTATATGTTCTGTTGTTTCTAATGGCACCTGTCTGATGGTGTCAAATCGAGGCCCACAAAATTCATCACGACAAAGGCCTAGAGATTTATGCCTATATACCAGTGCTTCTCTAACTTTCAATATTAGCGACCCAATTTTCAATCATAATTTTCATCTCGCCCCCCTTCATGTGATGATAATGTATTGAATGCAATACTAATGTATTTTTACGACATTATTTATAAATCGTTCAAATTATCAATATAAGTATTAAATTTTGCATATGTCACTTTCAAGCAATAAATATTTTAAGTTACTTTTTAGTAATAAAATAAGTATTGTGTTTCTTTTCATAGTTCAGAATGTATTTTGTTTTGCTTTCTTTCAGTAAATTAATATTTTTTTAATAACGTTTTATTTTTCGACTTTTTGACATGCTCGCGCCCCACACGTAGGTTTATCACGACCTCCAAGAGGGGCGCGCTTCACAGTTTGAGAAAAACGCTGTTATATACTCTTAGTATACAAATATAGTTGAATAATTTGAATACAATAAGATTTCAAAGGAATGGTAATCCTACAGAAGTTCTCTTAATTTTCTAACTTTATCTATTCTTTGAAAACGTGTATTGGATTTTTAAGATTTTCATGTTTTACTTAATATTTAAATAAATCATTCAGTAACATAACAATGGG
Source organism: Trichonephila clavata (assembly GCA_019973975.1). NCBI lineage: Eukaryota > Metazoa > Arthropoda > Arachnida > Araneae > Nephilidae > Trichonephila > Trichonephila clavata. Next base: position 18,142 of record BMAO01009742.1, on the reverse strand, counting down.
GAAAAACAAAGGCAAAACCAAGATATCTGTATGTCGTCACTAAATTAAAATACAAAATTTTAAGACATATAAATATCGAGGTGTATAAATTTCTTTCGAATACTCGTATACCACAAAAAATTAGATCGAACAAATTCTTAAATCCCGTAAAATAATATTAAAATAAAATACTTTCTGAAATTTGGAGACATATTTCTTCATGAAAATCCACTACAGACTATTTTCAAAATTGCCGATGAAACATCTCATTTGGAAATCGCGTCGAAAAAAATTGAAGAGCATGAATAATCCATCGAATAACATCTCGGGTACTAATCACATCAACTCATCATCACCAGAATCGTGTCCGTACCTGTCCATAACTCCCCTAAAAATTAAGCGACTCGTCATATGCAACCTTCAACGCCTTAAGTGCGCAGTCCTCTGGCAGTGGCGTGAAATTATTTTTCATCTTTTTAATTTAAGGCCCTTCCTGCTCTATTCCTAATAGAGTTTCCTGCATAAAGCGTGTAATGACGTCTCGTTTAAATCTCATTTCCGATGCTAGGGCAGTGGATCGGGTCGCTTAGTGATTCCTTGATGGTGCGATTTATCTTCATTGGAAGGGTGAACCTTGTTTATGACCGAATCTGTGGGACTGCCACTGGAATGAAGTTCCCCCTTCTCTTCATTGGTGGAATTTTTCCCCTTTTATGTCTATGGGAGATACGGCAGGACTTTGGGGCCTTTTCTTTTCCCCCAAGATGGGAAGCTTTTAAGGAGGTATGGGGAGATTAAAAATAATGAGTTATGATGTTAAGAGCTAGATTATTTCTTGTAAATGGGAGAGGATCAGTAGGTTTTCAGAGGGTGTATCGATCGTTTGTGGTACAGAGAAATAGCTACACAGTTCGTAAGTGCACGTAAAGTCTTCTGTAATGAGTTAAACCCAAACTTCAGTTGATCTCTGTATTAGCTGCTATCGCTGTAAACAAAATTAATAATTTTCCTTTAGTTTTTGTTCTTTTCTTTGGTATATAAGTAATGTAAGTTTGATATGGAGTTATCTATTCGCTCTTTTTTTCTGTATCGTTGTTATTGTACATAGTTGTAAAAGTGTTTGCAAAAACTTTTCTCCTCATTACACCAGTTTCTAAGCAGGTCTGTTGAATTCTTTATTGTGTTTAGACTTAAATAAACACGATTATCTTTTTGTTCCACGAAACGATTTTGCACGAATAGATTTGACTGACTACTCTTAGATATCTTGTCAGTGACATCTTAAAATTTTTTGAGTACCTGAGCCCAATCAGGGACGTCTTAAGGCATGGGCCAACTTGTTCCGGGCCCAGGGATTTGCTCTCGGTGAGGGCTTCATTTCGTTCTTAACTCCGTCTTTATAAGATCATGATCCGGATAATTTTAATGTAGTCAAATATTATTCCCGTACATATTCTCCGAAAAACAGGGAAGTTCAAACTGCATGTCAATTGGCAAAAGTGGCAAGACTGTATTATTATGGGATGACCGTTGCCCTAGTCTAGGCTGAGGTCTAATATCATAAACATTCATCCAACTCATTTAGTCGAAATGCGGCCATCGATTGAGCCAATTTGTGCCTAGGTTTTTGAGCCCCATAAAGTGCGTCGCGCACATTTTGTTTGTTTTAAATTACTGTTTGAACGAGTATTTGACTATGCATGCTGTGTGCTGGCCACTTTTAAAGATATCAGGCAGGACCTACTTTTGCATTTGCGCCTAGGGCCTCAAAGAGTTTTAAGACGTCCCTGGGCCCAATGCAAAAGTAGGTTACACCTGCGACCCTTTTAATTAAATAATATATAGCATACGTTGTCAAATACTCGTACAAATAATAAACTATAAGAAATAAAATTACGTTATTTGTTAACTCGCGCACCTAGACACAAACTCGACTGCCGCTTTTCGAGTACATGTTTAATGTTTGTATACGGTGCTAGGCCTAAGCCTAAACACAGTCGAGGGTTATGGCATGATAATACAGTCTAGACATTGTTGCCAGATGGCCTACAGCTCATGATCTCATTGAGGTTGAGTCGAGAACGAGACTATGTCCCCAGAAGCCTAGCCCTTAACACGGACGACGGATATGACATGATTATCTAGTACTGCCATTGTTGCCAGTTGGCATATAGTTCGAAATGCCCAATTTTTTTGGAGAATGTCTTTAAATTACATGTAATGATTAAAATCGTTCAGATTATGATCTCATTGAGACCAAATCACGTACGAGGCAATTCTCCCCCCCCCTCCCCATGTAGGAACGGGTTAATGCCCGATTGGCTCATGTGTAAAGATGGCCCTGCTTGTCAGTGCCGGTTTATTGGATGTTTGGAGCGGGCGTCTAGGGGCCCGAGGTCCGGAGGGCCTGGATAAGTTGGATTTAAACAAATTTTCTGGATATATAATTTCGATCCTTCAGTGTCAAGGAGGCTGTAGATCTTCTGCGCCCAAGGCTCGAAATGAGCTTAAATTGGCACTGCTGCATGTTGTATGTTTGACAATCTAAATGTGCTTGTCTTCGAAATTCTGAAAATAAGAAACACCGATTTAATTCCACTTCAACAATAAGTTTGGTCAAAGTTTGATCTGAGTTCACCTTAATCACCTCACAGAATTGTAACGTTTAAGCCAGTAATTTTTTTTTTCATTCATAATTTTCTTTAATCGTAAAATTTGCAAGGAAAATGATGTAGAGTTTCGTTTTCGTTCTTTTGCGCTCTAAATATTCACGCAACAATCAATGGCAGTATTTGCAACGAATTTTAATTCCCTTTCTCTCGGGAGGTGCTCTATTTACTGCCAAGTTGCTTTAAAATTGTTCAATGATCAGGGATGGTCCACCGAGCTTTTTAAATTGTTCGAACGTTTGAAATTCATCTTGGCGAAAATTTCTTTTGGGAATATATTTTTCTTTGAGACGTAAGTGCATTTGCGAGGCTGTCTTTGAATCTATAACTAAAAGAATGTACAGAACAGGACAAGAATATGCCAAATCTTTTATTTGAAAAGCTAATTAGTGCATCCCCTGCTTTTCTTTATAGATTAAACCTAATCCTCATTAGTAAATCAATTGGTTTTGATATAACCCGATTGTTTATAAATAAAGCTTTCGTATTCCACAAAAAATACTTCTAATGATACTAATAACCAGTAGTTGTTGAAATTTTGACTATTTGGATTCACAAGACATTTTGATTGTAATTATCAGGGTTGGATAATCTAATTAATTTACTCCAGACGTTGCTAACTTGAGAATTATTATTCTCAATCATGGAAATAAAACGTGTTTCTCTTATTTTCTATTTTTTTTATTAAGGTATCCGAACACGTTCGGAGTACTTTTAACAAAATAGCATACTAAAACATTATAAATGCTCTTTTAGGATTTAATAACAATAAATATTACTATTCAACTATCAAAATTTAAAATAAATTGAATTTTACAAAAATCACAATTATAAGTGAAATTTTAGCAATATTTTTGAAAAACTTCAAAGCAGTTAGAGAAAAAGGTAATAAACATATATTAGTAAAGTATTACTAAAACAAATAAGATGCATTTATCTAGAAAATGTACTAAAATTTTATTTTTTTATTAAAATTTTGAAAATTTTAGAGCTGATTGAGTAAACATTATAAGAAATGTTACACTTTTTATGAGACCATTATTTAAATAACAAGCCATAACACAAAAAGGATTCATACAATAAGAAATATTTTAGTACAATCTCTAGAAAATAACATAAATATCGGGTTCAAAAAGTTTTATAGAAATACATTCGTAATATTTTGAGTCATCAGACTCGCCATGATAGATTTTGAGCAATTTAAAATGCCCACTTCTGGTAGATCAAAAACCCACTTCCGGTTTTTCTAACTTTATAAAGTGGATTGTAACTTGGCCTCTAGGTAAAGAAGAAACAAAATAAAGTATGTTTCGTGAAGTCAAAAGATAGCTCTATTCAATAAAATAAAAATATCTGTCTTGACTGAATTTGATCATTTTCAACGTGTTCGGATACCTTAATTCTTCGGTTTCTTTTTTTTTCCAAATTTTAATTACTTTTTTGCTCATTTTAGCAACTTTTAGGACTTGGAAAATATTTAATAAATCAGGAACATGAAAGTGAATTGGATTTTATTTTTATTTTTATCCGTCTTCAATAAGCAATTGTTGCGAAATATGTTGTGTTTTTGCAGTGCTTTAAAATTGATAATTTAACGTAGATTTGTTAATTTATACTATTTTTCATGGAGAATTTTTTAGTCTGAGTTAACAGCCATTTTACATCCTATTGTCAGATTATTTTAATTATTAGTGTCCTGACAATCGCATTTTAACATTTCACCGTTGTGAAAAAGAAATCTTTCAACTATCTTAATATATACTATATTACTTATATAAATCTCCCAACTACCACGCATGCATATACTAGTAATAATATCATTTGGCAATCCTGAATTCAGTGGCTAATCCCACCATTAACGGACTGTCATTTTTAGTAGCGGGGGGGGGGCATTTCTAAATATAGCAAGACCTGTCATCGGCATATGTTGCCATAAATTTTTATTAAGTGCCTTGTATTATTTTTCCTCTTTCATTCTTTGTAAAAACTAAACGTTTATGGACGTGGCTATTAGGAGTGTGAAAAGTCAACAAAGAGATAAGACGAAAAAAATGCTTGAATAAAACTAATTCTGGACTTTTGAACGAATGAAATTAAAAAAGTTAATTCGTTTTCTCCCTTGGTGTTGGAAAGCAGCCCAACTTTAGAACCTCCCACTTAAAAATGAAATGAAGGGGCAGACAAACAAGATTCATTTTAAATTATCCTTGGTTTCTTTAAAATGAATGTTGAAATGTCCGTTTCTTTAAGCAATTGTACGTTATGCTGATTCGGTTTTTCATCTGCTTACGGAAGAACATTGCTTCTTTTATAAAGTTTTTGTTTGTTGAAAAGATAATGCGGGTAAAAGAAGATGTCTGTAGTTTTGCGTGGTTGGTTGTCTTGCAAATGCAGTAAAGGTTCACGTTATCTTATTGGAATGTTCTTCAGAACAAATCGTAATTTACTTCGATACTATGATGGAAAACATTCTAACAGAAATGAATAGCTCATCTAACAAAATCTCTACAATAGCTTAGATTAAAAAATAACACTGTAATTTTTCGCATAATGCAAATGAAATGCACAGTCGCTGTCAAATGTTGGACTCCTGTGTTGATTTCCTGCTTCGTTCTTATATAGGTTTAGAAGCTCCTCTTATGAGCTTCCAAACTGTTCTCGATATTTAGGCACTTTCATGTGAATCTGTTTTTGTCGCCGAATCTGGTGATTTCGCATTTGACATCCAAATTTGTTGCCAAGGTCACTTTTATTCATTAGCATTATCAAAGGACTATTCTTTCTTGTCCTACAAATGTTCTTTCCAGCCACAAAGTTCTTTCGGCGCAGATGAGGACATAGATCAAACTTTCCCTAACTAGAAGCACAGGAACAAAACACGAACGGAAATGGTTGCATTTGTTCGAAACATAAAAAGGAAATTACGAGAGGGGTTGCCAAGAAACAATGTTAGATCGAGTTACTAGTATTTGACGCATTTTTTCTCTGGCTATTTCCACCTACGTTGTTGCAAGGTGTTATAATATAACAAGTACCGACATTTCCTTATGTATTTATTACTCTGCAACAAAGTATCATACTGAAACAACTTTCCTTTATTTATAAATCCTTTTATGCCGGTTTTTATTTAAAATGTAAGAATAAATTGGATTGAAATGTTTATAGAAATCTTTAAAAAGAATCGAATTTTTGACGATATTTACCCCCCTTCAGTATTTTATAGAATCCTAAACTTAGTGCCTAACTGTACTGCATTTAGTGTTTTATCTTATTCTGTTTTGAAAATAATCTATTTTGCAAATGTGCAACGAAAGAATCTAATATTCACTCGCAACTCGCTATTTATATTTAATATCTTTTTCTTCCTTTGTTTGTTTTGATGTGTGTTCTTTCGATAAATTTATCACTCAGTTTAGAGAAAAATATTTGCGATGATATTTTTAAGCTCTGCACCATGTTATTGGCTACGAAATAAAATGTGACACAGTAGCTATTGTCCGTTATGTAACACACTTTCTCATTTAAAACTTGAAAAATTATTTGAATTGTAGTAGATTCTTCATACAACACTTCAAGCAATAATAAAGGAACATTGATTTCATATCTGGCAATGTATCGATAATCGAACTTAGTCGCTGGTGAATTTTATTTGCTGTTGTTACAAGTAATAAATAACTATTGGAGAAAATATGATTTTATCGTTTCGAGAGATTTTGCATTTAGTTATATTTCGATAATGCTGGATTGTAAACTCGGATAAATATTCCAGATACTAATTTATTGAATTCCTTTTTGAATAATGTCGCATTGTATAACAAGTCTTTTCAGTTATATAAGTCTTTAAATTTATTTTATTTATTATTCGACTTAATAACATTACCTGATTATTAGGTTCAATGTCAATAATTAAGGTATAAATATCTATTTTATTCTTATATGTGAAAACAAGGACTACGTTAGCATCATTTATTTGTTAAGAATGTGCATTAAATTTGGCTCAACTGATTGCTATTTTGTTTTATTTTACAAAATTAAAGATTTAAAGAATTAAATATCGTTACATCAATTTTTTAAAAGAAAATTGAGTAAATTTGAAATTTTATCTCTAATTAGAATGTTGCGGTTTTTTAAAATTATAATTAAATGTATGCATTTTTTTAATTGGATTGTGAATTAAATAAAGGGGCTATTTATTTTTAAGAAGTTTGTAGATTATACAATTAAATACAATATTTATATATGATATAAAATTTTGAATCATTTTATTGATGATAAAGGTAATATTTTAAATACATCGATGCTTTGAGAATTATGAATATTATTTTTTTTGACGAAAATAAAAAGATTTTTATTAAAGTTTGAACTCTCTTAGCCGCACTTACGGCTGCTTAATAGGCTACGCGTAACTTCAAAGCCATTCTAGACTACTCAAGACTGTTGATCCCTTTCCCCGTAACACAGGCAGAAGTAATATTTTTTTAAAAAAAGTTTCTACATTTTTAATGATTTATTACAATTTTATATTTAAAGTTTAACATATAGCAAGTAATATTTCATGTATGCAACATTCAGAAAATATATTGTAATTGCGAAAAGTATCATGCGACTAAAAATATTTTTGTCGTTTTTATGGTTTTTCTAAACATTAAAAATAAGAACGATGTCTCCTTTTTCACACTAAGCGTTTACAAATGTTTTGATACTTTAAAAACCAACCGACTACTAATAGCAACACATGATTCTTCCTAATCAGCAATGAAGGGTCTTAAAGTTAACTATATCATCAAATGATTCACATTCCCTAAAATAATTCTGTCATATGCATAGTATTCTCTGTTGAGGCATCTCTTCCAGGTGCCAGAAGTGTCTAAAAAAATACTTGAACACTTTTCAGTTTCTGCTAGAAAGCTTAAAGCAAACAAGTTTGATTCACACCAGATGCAGATGACATTTAAAATCTAGGAGACATTGACACTTTGACTTGAAGCACACCCATTAAAAGATTTGTGTGCGATATTTGTATAAAATTTGACATGAAAGGTGTTAGTCAAGTTGTTCCGTTTTTTATAAATTCCACAAGCTTTGAATGTATCTATTTTCTTATAAGAAAAATGGTAGATAATACTTTTAATAACATCGTAAGAAAAGAATGTCAAATGTTATTACTATTTTTTTTTAAGTCAGAAACACACCTTTACTGGTGTCTCGTTATGGACTAGTAGGGATCGGGAGTCTCGTGGGGGGGGGGGGGGGGGGGGGGGGGGGGGGGGGGGGGGGGGGGGGGGGGGGGGGGGGGGGGGGGGGGGGGGGGGGGGGGGGGGGGGGGGGGGGGGGGGGGGGGGGGGGGGGGGGGGGGGGGGGGGGGGGGGGGGGGGGGTGTTATTAACGGGCGAATCGGGAGTCTCGTTATTAACTAGTACGAATAAACATTAGAAATAACAACAAAAACAATTATAATAGTGCTCTAAATTCATTGTAGCATCAAATTCTTCTAATAACAATTTAATCCTTATTAAATTGTGAATTTTCTTTTTCTTAGGTGGGTGAATTCCAAATAGATTCGTTAAGTTTATTGTAGAGATTCATCTCACATTCGCAATTTCTGCATCCAAATAATTAATGCATGTCAACGCTTCTTTAAATGCATTCTAATATGAACAATAATAATCTAATTTTAATGGAAAATCTCTCTCCCAAGAGTCCAGAATTAACACCGCCGCCGTGAGAGTTTAATTTGATAATCTCTTTAAATTTATATTTGTAATTAAAACTTCCAGCTTGCATAATGAGGACGCCATCAATATTTAATAACAAATGCTTAATGTTTCATTAGAACGGCATCTTAACAACTTTCCTTCAAAGTTTGAGGCCGCAAACTTATCACGTTTTCTAAGTGCATTTATTTATAATTAAAGCAATACCTCAAAAATACTTTTTTCCCCTTCATTTTCCTTCTAATCTCAAATTATAGAACGCATCTTCCCCTTTCTGCACGTTCGGGTTCGAGACATCGAACATTTTTCTGCATTTGTAATGAGAATATATCGCGGATTCACGATAAAAATGGGGAGTGGGGAAAGAAGTTGATTGCAGATTTTGGGGAAAATGAGCTTAGTACCTAATTTCATCATTAGGAAGTATAAATCCCTGTTAAGTGCTTCCTAATTCTGGCTTCCGTAATTGAACGAGTTCAATATTAAAGCGCCACAGAGTTTGGGGAAGCTTTGGTTTGCTAGTTTTGATTTTTCAAGGGAAAGAGAGGAGAAAACTTGATTATAAGGAAGGTTTGTTTATTTGCTTCCGAATCATTTTAGATCGTCTTTGAGATAATTGGTTTGGAAGGTATTTGTGAGTGTCGCAGTTTGTGATGTTTTTCGTAAGAGACGGCGAAGATTTTGGAGGAGTTTAAGTATCACAATATCTGATCATTCGTTTATATTAAATTGTAATATGTTTCAGTGAATATTCTTAATAAGAAAATGATTTGTTGGATTAATTGTTAATTTTTAAAAATAGTTTTGAGATTCTACTAATAAATAATGCAGAAAAATCTCCTAGCAAATTCTAAATTAGTTACCGAGCTACGTATTTTTGTGGTTAACAAAATACTTTATCTCGGAACTATTTCATATCTGCTGGCTGGGTGGCGTAGTTGGTTAGGCGCTGGCCTTACACATATAAATTTATGGGTTTGACCCCTGCTCAAGTCGGTGGATTTTCATGATGCAAAAAATCAACTGTGTCCATGTCATATGATTATGCGGTATGTTAAAGATCCATTGAGTGTCTGTTTGACTTGAGTGCTTTTGGCAAAGTTAAATTCTTCGTGGAATTTCGTTCGTCAGAGCTCAGATGCCTCATTCTAGGTAGGAAATGGACATCAAAATTACATCGTTGCAAGGTATCAACCTATATGGTGCCACACTAAAAAGTTATACCAGCTCCAATATACTTAGTCTGCTGATGGTAAAATACCAATTCGCAGCCCCATTTGAATGAAAAATATGTATGTGATAGAAAGTTTTTCTCAATCTAAGATAAATAATTTGGATACTTTTTATTCATTCGATATTCATTTGTATTGAGCAGATTCTACATATTTAGATTCAATCTAAAATGCCAAATTGGGACTAAATATTTGTTGTATTGAAGTTATATTTTTGTAGTAAGAAATATAAGTAGTAGTAGAAATAAAAATTTTTTGATTATTCAAGTTTTACAATTTTATTTGCTGTTAGTTGCTGTTTATTAATGAAATGTCCGGGCACCGTAAAATCTGGCGTATGACGCGCACTTTTAACGCAAGTAAGGTTGAAATTTACGGGTGTGCGTTATACGCTGAGTTTTAAAACGAGTTTTAATGAAAAAAGATTAGCAAAGAAGAAAAAAATAAACTTCTACATATATCGAAATACTGTTTGTCTTAAAGAAATGGCATTCCTTATGAACTTAAAGGGTTGAGTACTAGAAGTATTCTATTATTTTTCTAAAGCTTGGAGTAATACCTCGAATAAATGACTTCAAAACATTTGAGCATTGCACACGTGCATTTCGGGCTTCTTCGTAAAAATGAGAGTGCGAGTTATACGGCGGAAACACCTAAAAACTAAAAATTGCTTCTAGAAAATATAGGTTATGCGCCGGTTTTTACGTTACTACACAATTATGCTTATTCTATAAACATTAAATTTTAATGTTAGCTACTAAATTAAATATTAAATTACATACACTTTATGAAAATATATCTTTTATCCGCTAGCTTTGTTTTATGAAGTTAATATGACTCATTTTTGCTGCATCCTTAAATTATTCGTTTGTGTGTTTTTTGTTGAATTTTTTTTTAGAAATGTGCATTTCTTTTTTGTGTCGTTGTTAGCAATTAATGTTAAATTCAAATAAATTTAAGATAGTTTGGGATCAATTCTGAATAAATTTCAACTCTTGAAGTGTTTTTGGTTTTATTTCTGTGCGATTATGATGCTCTTTATCTACGCATTTGATTTAAAAGCGGTGACCTCGGTAGCCAAGTGGTCTAGGCATCGGATCGTGGCTAGCATCTCATGAGTTTGATCCCAGTACCACTGAAGACCCACCGTGTAGGGGAGCGATGCACGTAAAATCTGTCGAGTGCTCAAACGTCCTCCCGTTGGTGTGGTGTGGTAGTTAGGAGAGGGGGTGCCAGCTCAGGTGTCATCCGCGTCACTTGACCATGGTTCAAAATTACGCGAACCGTCCCCAAAAGCCCTCGTGTAGCTGAACAGTGGGACGTTAATATTCACTCACTTGATTTAAAGGCGAGTTATTTAATTATAACTGAACAGTTATACAAAGAATGTGTGTGTGTGTGTGAATATGTTTTTATTAAAATTTATAAAATTAAACATAATTCAGTACTGTTTGATCTAAATCTTTTTTATACATATTAATCAAAGCGAAAATAATGGGCGATTTCAGATGAAATTTAAAAAAAAAAACAGTTTATATATATATATAATATAATTGGTTTTTTTTCTCATTACTGTCGCGTCTTCTAAAGAGTGGGTGAGCACCGTGAAATTCGAATTACTCCGCCACCATAAAACATTTCCAGTCTTAAATACCACACCAAGACCTTCCATTCTGATAAAAGACTAACATTTCCATTAAACCTCACTTCTGGGCCATAATTGCCCACATTTCCTCTTGTCTTGCCACCAGAGAAGACCGCGAAATCTGCGGGCCTCCCGCGGAATTTATATTCTTTGTGGTGCATGCTCTCGAGGACGTGGGCCACTCTGGGGACCACACGTGCAGCTTGTCCAGAGTTGTCTTGCTTCAAAGGTGCTTAGAGGAAGGAAATCTGTTTATCTTTTCGTTTTCTTCCCTTCACCTTTGTATTTGTAGCTTCTGCATGACTTGCTTATCCATTGGAATTCGTTGGTCTGGAAAAAACCTTTTAGATGGGAGAGTTTCGTTAAGTTGGTGATGCAGTTCAGTTTAATGCTCCGCTTTGCACTTTTTTTTTAAAAAAATCGATAAATATTGGAGTTGCTACAAATGATGTTATTCAAAGACGTTACTTAAATGCTGAAAATGTTTTGAGCGATAATTAAAACTTCTGTGATTATTAAAAACGTTACTTTGTTTTGCAAAAATGAGAATTTATAAATGGGTCATTACTTATCTCTAACAAATATTTATATAAACATTCTGCGTAGTTGTATTTTGAACAGACACAAATGTCTTTATTAGCAACCAAAAGAATTTAAGACTATTAATATTATTCAACAACCATATATATAGGGCTTGAAGGGTTTCTGGTAAATATTTCCTGCTGAAATATTACCTTTTTAACAATTGAATGAAACTTTAGTGGATTCATATTAGGCCAATTATTATCGCTAGCTCCCATTAAATGTCTTACTTGCAATATCTTCTACTTATTCGAATCTGTTCGCATCCATGCGCTTAACTTTTACTTATTTCATTTTTAATCTGTTGCACCTTTATGCTAATGTCGTATTTTGTAATAAAATAAATACATTTGATCACTCACTCTCAGACGCAGTATGATTTTACATCTTCTCTATGTAAAAGGGGTACTACATATTAGCGTCACCGCAGCAAAATTGGCGCCACGCAAACCGCACCTTGATATCAAAACAACAAAGATTCTAACGTGTTTTATATGAAAAAATACCAAACAGAATCATATTTAAATGAGGAAAGGGTGCGATTCTTGTGGCGCCAATTTGGCCACGGTGACGCTAATACGTAAGTACGGTAAAAAGAAGGAAATTTTCCTCTTATACTTCCAGTATACACGGTGATAATAATTAAACTTCCACTTCCAAAATCCTTTAAAAAAAGAACCAATGGTCACAATGATTTTAAATTTGAACAGAATATATACTTAAAAGGGGTTGAATGGTATGACGTGAAAGAGTTCCAATGTTATCAATAGAGGGCGCTGTAAGTGGCATATTGAAAGGGGATTTGGCTACATTTTGAATTGAATTACGGGGCTTTTTGGCAGGAGATTCTCATTAAGCCAACTGTACTGTTCAATGTGCATAATTGTTTCGGTTTTTTGACAGAAAAAACGACTTTCAAGTCATTGAACAGTTGTGGCACTGTTAGCAGAAAGTCCATTCATCACTGCAAGGTCGTATCATGTTTGATGAGGTAAATCGGATGTTAATTGTTCCTGGGGGAAAAAAGCGTATTTTTCTTATGTCATAACGTTTCCGCCTCTTTTCATGAATACGATTGGTTATAAAATGTTCTTTTTATGTCTGCAGTAGCCTAGTGGTCAAGGTCACAGACTCGTGACTGTGGCGTGTCATGGTGCCGCTGAAGATTCGCCGTGTGAAAGGGGACGTTGCACGTTAAATCTGTCTCAGTTCAAACGTCCGTCCGTCCGTTGGTGTGGTGTGGAATGAAGGGGTACCAGCTCAGGCGTCGTCCTCATCATTTGAACTTTGTTCAAAATTGCGTGGTCCGTCGCGAATAGCCTTCGTGTAGCTTTGTACTGTGACGATAAAAAAAACTGTCGCTAACTCACGCTCTCTTTCCAAGTATATTCAGTTCAAATTTTAAAGTCATTATGACTAGTGGTTCTTTTTTACAACATTTTGGAAGTGGAGCATTAATTATTATCACCCTGCGTGCGTATGTTCTCGGCAACTCCGTTCCATAATAATTATTCCTTGGGCATTTTTCGAAATTTATTCCCAAAATCAAGTTATCCTTTTATGTCTTATAGAACTGTACTAGCCAAATATTAATTTGTAATGAATCTTAAGATAACAGTATATTAAAAAATCGTTTTGTGTGTGACTGAGATAAGTTGATTTGGTGGATCTGTTGTGTGCAAAGTTTATATTATTAGTAGATTCTAGACTTGATGAATCGAAAGATTTTTTCGCATGGAATAAAGAACATACAAATAATTATTATGCTGTATTCCATGCGAAGTGTTTAAACGCATTTGAAATGAACTTTTTTATATGTACACCCAACTCTCTCTCTCTCTTTTACACGGTAGATATGTTACTTATAAAACGGTGCAAAAAATTGTGTAAAAACATGCGACGTATGTTAAATTTGGGGATATGTTTTACAACTTTAAAAAATTGTGTAAGATGAAAAAAAAACTGTAAATATTTTTCCAAAATAACGTTCAAAAAAGGAATAATAAAACCCATATTACATATTTATAAAACAAAAAATTTTTGTTGCAGAAAAAATTAAAATTTGTGTACAGTTAAAATTCAATCTATAAATACATACAACACATAATTTTCAAATTGAAATTCGGAACAAAAGTACTAACAACTATATTCATCGCTACTTGATAACAAGCGTGCACGTTTATTACGAACTGGATGAAAAACGCTATCATCAGTAGATAGCGTCAGATATGTCTAGCACAACTGTCGGCTTTGACTCAATTGAAGAATTTCGTTATTATTGACCTTTGTTGGCTTGTTGCTGTTGTTGTTACAAAGTCTGTTATTAACGGCAGTTCATTTGGTTTCTGAAGTTTCTCAATATAATTTTTGATATTCTACTACACAAAAGTTACGAATACGTTGAAATTTTAATGTACGCAATATGTTAGGATCATGAGTAAGAAAATACTGTTCCATACTTGTAACGAATTTAAATCAGCTGTTAATAGCAGAATTTCGATTTCATCATTATCGACTTCTCTCTCTTTATTATAATAAAATGTCATAAATTCCCTCAAATCGTTCTTATCCAAAGGATACGAATTTCCAGTCTTTTTAGGAATTCGTGCTAGAACAAAATTCCTATAAACAAAAAATTGTTAAATTCGTGTACGAGGTTATTTCAAAATCGTGTAAAAAAAAAGAGTTGGGTAAAAATGTTTCAAAATTTTGCTTGTCGAGTAATTGATTCAAACAATTATTTGTAAACTTGTTATTATATTTGTAATTTGTAAAGGACATGGTTTATATTCAGCATTAGGAGTCATTTATAATGTTGCAATTGTAAAGTGTTACTTTTAGTCAAATCATCTTTGAAAACTCTGCGATACATAGAAAAATTTAGAAAAGGGAAAACTTTTCTCGTTCTTAATCTTAAAAAAAATATACTTATTTTTAGTTTTTAGATAACTTTTTCTATGAAGCTTGTCAAAACATGTTGGAAAAGAAACAAATTAATATGCTACTTAAATTTATTTTATTCTAAAAATATTAATAATAACACTAATTAAGTACAGGCATATAATGTCTGATATTTGTTTTGAAACGATTTGTATATGTTGTGCTATTTTCTACTTCTAAAGTGTCATTATTTCATAAACCTAGAATGATTTAAAACGCTTTGAATTTTATCTCGCAGACCGTGTTTTCCGTAATCTGTGTTGCACTTGGGATTTTTCTATTCCAGATTTTTTTTGCGGCGTGAGAATTTGAACTGGATATCAGCTGATACTGTAATTTCACTTTTCGTACCCACACTCTTTTTCTTTTAAACTTTTCAATTCTTAATACCAAAAACTTTAATACGAATAGAGGAAAATCTTGTTTTATCAGTAGTAATAATGGTTAGAAAAGAAATAATAATGCGTGTATATATTGGTATAGCTGGAGAAAATTGAAACGCAATATATTTAAATTCTAGAAGAGAGAGGGAGATAGTTAAGATACCTTCGTGAAAAAGTAAAAATATTTATTTATATTTTTGGAGCGTTTTTGCGATGATCATTCCGGCTATGACAATTTTATGATAATGTTTCTGTTGCCAGATCATTACTTGTAATCTTCAAAACTATTTTGTGATTCAAGTTTCATCAGAATGTAATGCACTAAATTTCGAGAATTAACTGCATTTAGTTCAATATATTACCTCTTATAAATTAACTTGTTTATAAACCATTTCCAATACATTAAGAAAATAACGATAAACTCCGTATAACGCAGTTAACGTGCTTAATATTATTCTTGAGCAGTTTCCTCATGAATATTAATTGTAAAACATTTTAGCTCTCAACAGACAGTGCAAATAAAATGTTTAACTAATCTGATTGTGTAAAGTATAACAACATAAAAAAAATTAAAACACGATCCTCTTGCATTACTAAATTAACTATTCGCACGTTCAGATATGTATTGCAAATAATTCTTCAAATTGTCCTCATTATCGTATTGTGCATATTAAATTATAAATGAGCGTCATAATTGAATTTTTTAAACTATTTACAGTTCTTAGGGATAAAGCGAAACATTAGAGGTAAAGTTCTTATTTGATTTAGATAGAATAGTTAAAGAGCACACACACCTCGCGCGCTTTATTTTTCTTGTGAGCATATAAAGACACTACTTTCAACGGCTTATAATTTATGATTTATATCGTTAATTTACCACATTTTTGTGTACTTTTGTATAATTTATTTTATTGTATTAGCGCAGATCTATTTACAACACGTAGATTGATATTTATTTTGTATTTCGTTTATTTCTTGTATTTACAATTTTGGAGAAAGGAAGGGGAAAAAAGATCCGTAGAAGACATTTCATCATCTTTTTCAGGGTGATTCATAAATATGTACACCATTTCAATGCGCTATAAATCAAAAACAATGTAAGAAATTATGTCACGTGTAAAAGAATTGTATGGGATAATTTTAAATTTTCTTAGAGACGGTGAGAACCCTTAGTCACGCGAGACATATCGAGCCCATAATACATTTCCGCCTAAAAGCATGTTAAGATATCTGAATCAAGTCAATCGATAACGGCTTGATACGTTGTTTCAGGTCTGCAAAATTAATAGAAAGGGGAGTGTGACGTTTTCGCGTCACACATCTGAAAATTTGGCTTCTTTTTGTGGATAGGATAACAGCATTCCTATGCACACCTGCACCCCTAAATATTGCGGGGTCCTGTCTTCTGTCATCACCTCGGCAACCTTTGACCGTGAGAAAAACTCCGAGTGTAATTCGAGGTGTTAGAAAAAACCCACCCCCATCCCAAGCCCATAGAGTGGAAAAGAGTCCATTAGAAAATACCAAAAAGAACGGCCGTGTTGTCTCCTCCCTCACAAATAGTGTATTCTGATCTCTAATGATATACTAAAAATATGTAATGAATGACTTCAATGTAATGAATATGCTGAAATTAATAGCTGTGACGTAAATAAACCAAATATTTAATTTCTTAACTCTCACGCTACCATTAATTCTCTCAAATGTCACAGGAGGGACTTAATGCCTTGTCTCTTACGTATCCCCACAGGAAGAAATCACAAGATGTTAAATTAGGATTTCTGGGTGCCCAGAAATTCTGATTTAACATCTTGATTTCTTCGTGTCCATTAGGTGAATGGCATGTTTTAGTCTGCGGCTCATTCAATCCATTGCTGAGGGAGATGTTCATCGAGATAATCTCGTACGTAGGCGTTCACGATCCAATTAGAGAATGAAGTTGTCAACATCGTTATGCAACTAGGGCATCTACAAAAGAGCTAACATATCCAAAAGAGTGGCTTTCGTAACTGTTTGCTCTTGAAAAAGAAAGAGTCAAATTCTTTCTGGACACTGCACAGAACACATCTGTATTAGGGAAATCTCTCACGTGTTGCACTGTAATATTGCCTGCATCACTTCCTTCCAGGGTGAGAAACAAACTTTAAGAGTATATCTACCTGACGGTTCGTTGAGGTAGTGTGTGTCTTTATTGTTACCGTCTTACATCATGAGAAAAGTGAATGCTTCATTCGTAATCGTTCTGTCTAAATCTATCTTCTTTTAACATATATTTAGGAGAAGTGACTTCGATGTCTTTAGAAAATTATGACGTAATATTTTTATTAATAAATTATAGAACATAATTTGTATTTAGATTCGGAAGGATTTTACAAATTGTGACAACAGAAAATTATTAAAATTCCTTAAATTTTTTCGAAAAAAATTATTGCCTTCTGTATCGACACATATTGAAACTGTATGTGGATGTTGTATATGTACCTATGTATATATTGTATCGTAAAACGAAAGAATAATGGTTTAGTTGTAACAGGTTTAGTTTGTTTATTATTATAACAAGGAAAAGTCATTGGACTAAAATGTGTAACTATTTTGTTTTCTAAAGCTGTCACTGACTTAGGGCAGTGATGTAGGATTAAGCTTGCTTGCTTTACTGAATCTTATTATTCCCTTTCGCAGAAACTCGTACAAAAAAAAAGGAAATAATGAACAAAAACCAAATAATTGAAAATAGTATGTTAATAGTAAAAACTTACGAATTTTAAAGCATAATATATGAGTGGAAATAGTAGCAAAACAAAAATAATTAAAAAGAACTTTCGTGGAAAATAAGTAAATTTTCGATAACATTAAGTCAAAAAATGATGCCATGTAATAAATGGAGATAAAATGACAATATTAGATAGATATTATTTATAGCTGTGGTAATTTATATATTTATATGGTGCCGTTTTCTTTTTGAAAGTGGTGCAAGTTCATTTTTGACAAAATGTTCGTT